>DWBH01000247.1:0-13995 GCA_018230765.1 Ernsta delagoae
CTAACTATCATGCTGAAGCGTTATACTGTATAGTAATTTAATAAGTACATGATTTCAAAAGAGTGCTGAAAGTTTTTTTCCGCCGGCTTCTTTCTCTCGGTCTACTTTTGCCAGAAAGGCACCCAGAGCAGATGAATCGAATTATTTTATCATGTTTGACGTTCATTAAGGGTATGTAAGATACCTAACGATGAATAAAAAATTTTGAGTTTGAGTGCGAAAAGAACTATGAAAAGCGCGATTACGAGATTCGCGCGCACTCAAGATTGTATCAAGATCTTAAGATCCATTTATGAAAACGGGCCTAAGTAAATAAGTATTTACAACCCTTAATTTTTTACTTTATAATGTTTCCTATGTCGCCATCTAGCCAGTATCTTGGAAAATGTTATGAGGGCAGGGTAATCTATTTCGGTACAGCAGGTTTCAGACCAGACAACTACTTATTTATAAAGTGATGAGCGCACGTAATTAAAAATTTTACCGATAGAGGGCACTATCTCTTTCTACACTATCTACAAAACACCTTTTTATATTCAGATGAGATAAATACATTCATATAGCATTTATATAAAAAAAGTTTACATTATTATTCATATAGGCACCGATCGTACATTACACTAGGTAGCTAGTAAATACAAAGCGGTTGCGTTTACTGCCACTGCCATCTTTTATCAGAATAGTCAACTAAAACAGAACTATATAGCCGACAGACTCATAACTCCCCTCTTTCACGTTGAGGATTAAAAATGTTGTTTCAGATGCTCTTACGCCTCACTCACGATTCTCTGTCTGAGTTTTGATATAACTACTCTTAACATACTTTCAACAGTTGTCACGAGATGGCGCCGGTTTCATATTTTCGTAAATGTAGCTTTTAATTTCTTCTAATATAAATGTATCTCGGCAACAATCTATCCTAAATAACAAAACAGGAAACCATAATTGCGCACCTAAAAATATAGATTTGGCAACGTTCGCCTTTCGCATTGACTGACGTGTATATCGATCAATGCGCCAAAGGTCTTAACCTCAGATAGATCATTAATGAAAACCCATCCATAAAACAGATCAAGATCGCATCCGGGCGTACGGCAACGAGAGTTATTCCCAGCGCACGAGGGGCGGAGCGCGGCGGGGGCGGGGGCGCGCGGGCGCCGCGCTCAGTGTGTCGGCGCGCGCCGCCGCCGCCATGGGCAACCAGCACTCCGCCTCACACGCCATCCTCAAACCCAGGAAGAACGTGCACTGGAAGTCAGCAGGTGAATATCGGCTTCAGTTGCCACCTTTCCCTTGCGTCGTAAACACCCCGATCCCTGCATGTGCACTCTAGACGCCGACGTAAACCCCAGTTTATATAGCTATTTTTAAAAAGACCGCTCGCTGAGATTCTCGTAGCGTGGCACAACAAAACAAATCGTGACGGTCTGCGTTCATGTAACGATTATCACGCGTCTAATTTTGTAGGCAGTATAATGCCAAATCGTTCTATTATATACCAATGGAGCGCAACTTTTAAATATTGAAATCAATTAATTACTGTCCGAAATCTCGAAATTTTCTTCACACGCATGCGGCTCATTAAGGACTTTCGTTATTTCAGGGCGACCAGCTCCACCGGGCAAACCGGACATAATTCCGATACTGTCGGAGGATGAACCGAATGCTATAACATTACGATGGGCACCTTCAGCACACGACGGTGGCGCACCGTTAAAGGGCTATCAAGTGGAGTGCAATAGACTGGGATCGGCAGACTGGATCCGCACTGCACCGCCCGTTGTGCTGAGGCCGGAGCTAGTACTTTCCGGTCTCGAACCTCCACACCGCTACCAGTTTCGAGTGGCCGCGCTTAACGTAGTTGGCCGTTCCGAATACAGTGAACTTTCCGACGTGCTTACAGTAAGTTCCGAACGAGGTTTACAAGAGCCACCCCTGTTTCTTCAACAATTAGAAGATGTGACTGTACTTGAAAATGACAAAACGGAATTCAGAGTATCCTTCTCGGGGTCACCGACCCCGACTATTGCTTGGTTCAAAGATGATTATGAAATTTTCAGTAGCCGTAGGACAGCAATAACAACAAACGAATATTCCAGTGTTCTTATTTTTCATCAAACGTTATCAAGCGATGAAGGTGAAATCAAATGTACAGCCACAAATAGAGCTGGACATGCAGTCACCAAAGCACGATTAGTCTTAGAAGCCGCACCAAAATTACGATATCCACGTCAATATGAAGACGGGCTATTATACGAAATAAACGAAACAGTATTTCTAAAGACCACAATAGTTGGAAAGCCGACGCCGACCATAGAATGGCGACATGACGGTCAACCTATAGTCGGAGATAGCCGAGTGGAAATTACAAACACTCCCAAATTTTCAGTCCTGAAAATTCAATCCGCAAGAAGAAGCGATCGTGGTGAATATCAGATCCTTGCAAAAAATAATATCGGCGAGGACACAGCAGCTTTTTTAGTCACTATTACGGCACCACCGGATCCTCCTAGACGAGTGTCTGTTACTCGCCAAGTCGATAAATCTGTCACTTTAGACTGGGAGCCTCCTGAGGATGACGGGGGCTGCCGGATAGGTAACTATATAATCGAGTACTACCGCAGCGGATGGAACGTATGGTTAAAGGCAACAACAAGTCGTAAAACGAACGTTACTCTTTTCGATCTGATAGAAGGAAGCGAGTACAGATTTCGAGTGAAAGCTGAAAGCCCGTACGGAATAAGTGCACCCAGCGTCGAGTCTGCACCCGTTAAGATTCCGGGTCGAAGCGTCGACATGGAATTCCTGGAAGTGGAATCGCGTATTATTAATGAAGTACTGAAGAAGGAGGATAGCCAAACGCTAACGGTTTCACCAGCGCCTCGTCGTAAGCGAATGTCTGGTTCCGTAACTATAAGTTCTACTACACCAGAGCCTGTAGAGCCTCCAGCAAAGCGGGTGCCAGAACCAGTCCCCAAAGTCACACTAAGACCAGCTCCAGAACGTACCGTGCGAGCCTCTCCATCCCGCGATCATTCCGGCAGCAGCGAATTCATGCTAGTCCTATATCCTGATCATGCTAAGTCGGCGGATAAAGCTGGTAAGCATTGTTTTTTCTATAATAGTTACTACCTACTATACATATGTATCTGATAGTGATCATTGATAATAATGAGCGAAATACCTATATAATTGGCAAAGCAGTAGCAAAGTAACAATTAAAATCCTGTGTTACCGCAGTATAATAAAAAAATCTTGTGCTTTATTTAACTTTTACATGAAAAGAAAAACGTAAAACGTATCTTAAGTATTGCAAAGTTTATTTACGTAGAATTTTAATCGAGTTCCTTAAGGTGCTTTTATTTCATTTGGACTTTAGTATTGGAGATAGTAAAACATGGTAGGAATATGAATGAAAATATAGTCGCTATGCCATCTGAATTTTAAGGAGGAAAATGTCGAAAGATTTTGTAAACTCGTCAGCTGGAAACCGAAACATCAGTGAACGCATAGTTGGCCTATAAATACTACGCGCTGCGATTTCATGCGACTTTACGTGCGCTCTAACCCGGCGCGCTAACTGAACATCAACACAATGAAAGCATTTAAAAATAAGCTGTAGCGATATTACCTACGTATACCTACGCATAAGCGATGTGTTACTTTCATTCATTTAATGCAAGACTTACTATTGAGATAATTTGTTTATTGGTACTTAAAACTACAATATTTTAATATAGTCCTATGAAGTAAATAAATAAAACAGTACCACAAATATGAAGTGAACCAACCGAAAAACCCTTTATTTAATTTCATTGGTTTTTCGACTTTCAATTCAACTCAATGAATTGATTTGAGTTAACTTACCCGATTATAAGGTTGTATTGGTACTTAAGTTTGTATTTATACTCAAAGTACCACATTAATAACACTAAGGTACATTTTTTTAAAGTCCTCAAACTGTTCAAGTCGATAAAAACATACAAAATTTAGGTTTATAAAGCACTAGCGAATTTTTCAATTTTTCACGTAGTAAATATAATTTGTATGTTAATACAACACATTTTACTTTTCAGAAAAAAGAAAATCATTTCAACTGGACCTGGAAGACGCACTATCACCACCCCCAATCTCGTTATCAGCACCCGAACTAAGTTCACGTTGTGTAATGCCTTTTAAGGCTTTACGCAATGCAGTCAGTTCTACAGAATTACTACATGAGCAAGCAATGGCTCGGTTTTATAAAGCAGTAGCAATGAAAGAAGAACAATCAAAACTGAAAGGTGACAAACCAAACAAAACAGAACAAAATCACATTCCTTATAACAATATTAGTCAGAAATATAACGGAAATGCAAAATTAAAAGAGACCACAGAAAAAGTTCCCAAAGTCAACTCCAACCTTATTAAAACAGACTCAGAAGATAACAAAGAAGTGAAGAGCGTGCCTCAACAAGTTCGCCAAGATTCTGAAAATTCCGAAGGGAAATGGCAACATTCGTCATTTGACGAAGATTACACTGCAAGTACTGTTTCAACAGACGGAGATTACTCTGACGAAGGTAGCCTCAATGGTGATATTGATAGAGCCAGTCAGTATTCAAACGAAGAAGAAACATACAATCCTAGAGATAAAACTGCACGATCTTTATCTCCTAATGAAACAATTGAAGAAGAAGAGGAGGAAGAATCAGAAAGGGAACCTCTTAAGCCTTTACCTTTACCCGACCCCAACTTTGTACCTAAACCCATTCTTAAACGCCGAGAACCCCTAGAACCAAATATTGAAGTGAAGACTGAGAAAATACCGCTTGAAAGTGAAAATAACGGCAAAGCTAAGAAAAAAGAAGAAAAGATGACTATTTTTAAGAAGATAACGAAAATGCCTGTCCAAAAGCCTTTTCCATTTCCAAAAATACTTAACAAAAAAGAGTCTGATAAAGTTGCTAAGCCAAATTCACAAAAAGTAGAGAAAAAAACTGTTAACAATACAGAAGATATTGAAGAAAAATATGGAGACGAGGGGAAAACTGTCATCGATTATTACGGTAATATTGTAAAAGAGTACGGAAGCAATAAGAAACCAGCTGTTCCTCTATATCTCAATACAGAGGATTTGAAAAATGTTGCTGAAAAGCAGCAGCAGAATAAGAGTGAAAAAATTAAGAGTAACAATAGTCCAGTAGAAAAGAAAAACACAAAAACTAAGAAACCGATTATAAAGAAAACTGAAATCAACAATACTCCTTCTAAGCCTAAGCCAAAGAAATCTATGCCTGAAAAAGAAATTAAACCAGTTCCTCTTAGGCAAAAGCATGAAAAGAAAACTATTAGCCCGCCTCTAAAACCACCCGAAAAAGCAAATAAGCCTGTACTGCGCATGCCTACCAAATTAGAAGACAAAAGTTCACAAGAAACACAAATACTTTTAAGAAAAGCTGAACGTGCAACTATAGTTATTCCTATAGACTATCAAAAGCTTGAACAGAGGGCTAAAATGAACGTGAGATCTGCTATTGACTACACAGTTGACGTATGTTTACTATTATTGGCGTTTTGGGTTTACTTTTTCAAGGATGAGAGATTAGCAATTCCGTTTTTAATACTTATAATTTATCGACAACTACAAGAAACCCTATTTTTAAATATACCTGAATGGATTAATCGTCATACACCTAGCTGGCTCAAGAAGAAGACTTCTTGACTAGGTACGTTTAAAAGACATATTGTGCGAAATCTGCCTGTTTTGTGAATATTGTATGTTGTGTGTGATATTGTGATTTAATTCTCTAATATAATACAAACTTTGTGTCTATTAATATAATTATTATGATATTACATACACTCTAAAACATTAAGAATATTAAAACTAGTAGGCAATGCCTGAATAAGTTATCATTTTTGAAAGCTGTTTTTACTAAATTAAAAGTAATAGATATGTTTAAATTCCGTTGGGAGAAAAAATGTGTAAGATATATATCCCAATTTCGAATACCGCGTTCCGACTGTGTGCCAGCAGTTCCGCCCCGCAAAGTCAATGATCCTAAAGCTTGTGCTATCAAAGACAAGGGTCTTGTACTTGGTGTTTACTTTAATGAAAACGTCAAAGGAGAACCAGCCATACTTACAGCCAGTGCTCAAAAATATGACCAAAAATGCAATGGAAAACTTTGGAAACAAATGAAATTAACGCCTATTCCTAAACTTGGCGAATACAGAATATTTTACGACCTGGACCCATACTTCGGTTATGTTGCAGTCGCTGGCCTTGGAACTGAATGCTTGACATTGAACAGAGAGGAACAATTGGACGAAAGTAATGAAGCCATACGAATAGCTGCAGGAACGGCCACAAGAGCACTTCAAAAGCTTAGACCTTCTGCTATACATGTAGAATCCTTTGGAAACGCTGAAGCCGCCGCAGAAGGAGCAGAATTAGCGACCTGGCACTTTCAGGAATATAAAAGTGTTACAAACAGAGATATAATCCCCAAAGTGAACCTTGTACTTCATGACGACTGTGACCATGACAGTTGGCGAATTGGAAAACTAAAGGCAGAGTCTCAAAATTTGGCACGTTATCTTCAAGAAATGCCAGCGAATTTTCTAAACCCTACTTCTTTTGCTAAAATTGCAGTTGACCTCCTTTGTGAATTGGACATAAATGTAGAAGTTAAAACGCAGGGTTGGGCGGCTAGTCACGAAATGGGAGGTTTTGTAGCAATCGGTAAGTCTTCAGTGCAACCACCACTTTATGTAGAAATTAGTTACTATGGTGCAAATGAAACCTCACGTCCAATAGTTCTGATTGGAAAAGGAGTTACTTTTAACAGCGGAAGCCTAGATTTAAAACCAATAAAAGACTTGAAATATATGAAAGGTGACATGGCCGGCGCTGCGTGTGTTTTGGCAGTAACAAGAGCTGCAGCAATACTTAAACTGCCAGTAAATATTAGAGGCATATTGCCTCTTTGTGAGTTGATGCCAAACGGCAAAAGTCCAAAGTTTGGTGATGTAGTTTACAGTGCTAACGGAAAATCAATTCACGTAAGATTACCGTCTCGGGAAGGACGTCTCTTGATAGCAGATAGCCTTGTATATGCAAGAAATTATTGGCCTAAGTTTATTTTGGATGTGGGTACGATGTCAAAAGAACTAATATATACCCTAGGTGGGTCTGCATGCGGCTGCTACACCAATTCGGAGGAATTATTTTGCTATATAGAATCAGCGAGTAGTCATACAGGCGATAGAGTGTGGCGAATGCCATTGTGGAAGTTTTATGAAGAACGTATAAAAGACACAGAGTCAGCCGATATAGCTAACACTGCACGTTACCAATACGGGGATTCTCCAAATTGTGCGGCCTTCCTTAGGCAATTCATTTGTGATAGTAAATGGATTCACTTAGACACGTATAATGTAGCATACACTAAGGGTCGAGACTTTGCTTATTTAAATCGCGGAATGACTGGTCGTCCTACGAGAACTATCATCGAACTTATTAATCAAATGATAACAAATAATAAATTGTAAAAACTTTGTTTATGTATTCAATGTTCTTAATTTTCTATGATGAAATTTTGTAAGAAACAATATCTTCGAAACTTACACTACATCTAATAAACCTTGTAACTTAGCAAGATTTTTATTTATCATACACATCATAAAACCTTTATTATAGTCATAATATTAGATAAATTGATAGCTACATGTTTACCGTACCTATTAGCTACATTACCAACCTAAAGAAAATATTATGTTTCAATAAAATTATCCTACCTTGTACCTTGTATCAATTTAATTGACCTTATAAATAATACGCTATTACCAAAGATTACTTTTTATTACATTTATTATTATCATCGTTATAACAACTGTAGGATAATACCAAATTTTGTGCACATTTTGCAAACTGTTTGACTTCGTTATTGCACTCCAAACTCTCGCTTCCTCGAGATTCATAGCAATTCATGACTTCAATTCTTTGTGTTTCACAGGGATCATTACAGATTGGCAACTTTTCACTTAGCAGTTCTATCATATTATTTAATGTTTCGGTACAATTGGCGAGTTCGCGGTAGTGGTCTTTAAGGAAATTAACCGTGTTTTTATGTTCGTCATTACTATTTTCTTGATCAACTTTCATACGCCCTTTTTGCAAATATCCAAAAAAATTCCATATATGCATTGAATATGTTTGTGACTTGAAATTTTGTAGATAAAACTGTCTTACTGTACATTATAATTTTTTTTTTTTGATAAACAAGGCAAATCTAAGGGGCTAAGACTGTTATTTAAACCACGAAAAAAGATCAATATCTTTATTATTTGTCAAAAAACATTATATTATTATAAACAATGGCACATTAATTTCAAAAATTAATAATAATGTAGTAGATTTTAATTATTAAATCAATAATAATTTTGTGCACGCTTTTGTATGCATGCATTTATACTCGATTTTTCTAACTATATCTAAAAATACACGAAGATTAACAAGTTATTTTTAATAGCACAAGAAAAGCTTTAAAAAAAGTAAGTAAAGTATCTTAAAAGAATTAAAAGTGAGGTAGAAGTAAATTCACTCTTGAAAAGTAAATTATTGTACAAGTACAAATCATACGAATGTTTAAAAATATATTATCAAATATTATGGCATCACATATTATATATATACGCACCAACTAAAGTTTCATAATTATAATTCCCGAAAAGTCTAAATCATCAAATAGTTAACTTGCCCTTAAAAAAATTATTTAATGTGTATCACATTAAATTATGACTGTTTAATAATTAAATCGTCAGCCCATAAAATTGCCCCAATTACATAAAGTAATAAATTATCATCATTCAATTATAAACTACGTATAGAGATTCACCTTAAAACCTTGTATATTACATTGATTAAGTGTACTACTGTAGTGCACTTTACATTTTATTAAATATCAGTTACCTCATAATTCCCAAAACGTAAATGAACATCAATTTCAAAAATTTCAATAAAAAGATATGGCAAAATTTATCAATCTTTGGTAAAATATGAAGTTATACATACTTAATGACTAAATTCTTCTCCGACGCTTTAGTTGTCTTTACTGCCGCTATATTGGGTGACATCAAAATTGTGTCCTTACAATTCCTCGTACAGCTTTCTAGTGGGTTGTTCAATAACATCAGAGTCCTCAGTGTCACTGATGTAGCCCTCTTGCCCTGTATAGTGGGTAGGGTTGATCAGCAATGGCGCCGCGGAGAAAGCGATTAGATTGCGTTTTGGAAACAGAGATTTCCATGTATCACTGAAAGAAAAGAAATCAACATATCATATTATTATTATAGAAGTAAAAGTTTTTTTTTATTGAATGAACAGTGACAAGTAATTGGTATATCTGTTAAAAAAATATATAAAAATTAACATCTAAAGAAACACAAACATCTTATTGTGGACTTCAAGCGATTAAAATAAAGTTTTAAGTTCAATAATGATATTCCTGGTACTATATTAGTACGACAGCATCATACAGAGAACTTTAAATTTTTTTGAAAAATGATTAATGGGTTAAAGATAATTGAATGTAGATATGACATCTGAGAGAAGGGAATGGAAGAAAAAACATGTTATGCCAACTTTCACATTTAGTGGAAAAGGTAAAGTTAAATAATTAAATGAAGGCTTATTTAAATATCCCTTCAACATTTCACTTTATTACCAATGACACACAAAATCAAATTGTTGTTTTATTCAGTAAGTGGTGTTATAATGTTTAAACACATTACACTGTAAGAAACTTACTTGGGATGTTGATCGAACATTATGGGAAGGTATTCGTCGACAGGCAGCATTTTTGTCAAAGGCTTGGAGTCCAGCAACTTCTGGGCGCCTCGCAGCGTGATCATGTACCCCAGAGTCCAATAAGAGTAGAGAGGCTTGGTTATATGCTCGGTGACATACTGTTCTTCACCATCCAGAAGAATCTTGCGGCCCAAGTACCTTAAACAAAAAAAAAATTCATTCTTTATACAAAATCTTTGTTCAAATCTTGTCAAATTCTTTGTTTATCCTTAACTCATGTGCTGCACATATCCAATCACTTACATCAAATCCCAATCTAGGCTGTTCAGTTCTTGTTGCACCTGCATAAACCTAATGCGGAAGTGCGGAACAAAATGAATGTCATCTTCCAGAATTAACGTCACTGGATAGCGTCTTTTGACAATCTGTAAACAAGAGGGACAGTAACTCTGATTGAAACATCTAAACAGTTTACAGACAAAAAAAATTAAACAAAAATTTAACAGGGAGAAAAATTAAAAACGGAATAAGAATAAAATGAAAGTACCTTCTCCCAAATCTTATAATGACTTAAGAAACAGCCAATTTCTCCTGCTTTCATTGGTCTGAAAACAATGCAAGAAAAAGTATAGTATGTATCATGTATAGAACAGAGCAGTGACATCTAAACTACCTAACTCAATAACATACGCTTGATAAGTGTGCTAAAAGTGCTAAAACACTATTTTGGCTTTACTGGCATTGTAGGCACATATGTAAAAAGTAAAATTATAATTTAATTTTAATAAATAGACAGCACTTCCCACTCCCAGCCCCAAAGTAGTATTTTGTGCCATGGGTACTGTGGACACATACAGACACAATCACAAAAACACCCAGATCAAGCACAAAATATTTAAATTCATCATTTTATTATGTTATATTAATATTTTGCTATTAAAGCATTTTACTACTGTACCTTTTGTGATAAGGATCTTCATAATTGGGCATGAGTGTTATTGATAGCTTCTTTAGATTGTCCATTGCTATATCCCTGAAATGATTCATAAAGGCAAGAATTTAAAAATAATTGATAGAATCAACAAAAACCAAAACCGAAAATCTTATCCAAAAAAATTTAACAATATGTATTTTAATACCTTCCATCTACAGCTTTAAAGAGTGTAACATCCATGCCAAGTTCTTTGAAACTAAGCTCCATTAGGATTCTTCTCTCCTGTCTTCTTTCAAGGTTTATCATGAATATCTCACTGACACCATACTTTGATTTCTTTGGATATGTAACCCTTTTCTCAAATTCTTTCAGTAATGGTATTTGAACCCCACGACTCAATGCTTCCAATTTCACATTCCTCAGTTGTTCAATGTCTTCTTTTAAATCCACCTTCTCCTCCAAAGGAACAACCAAGAACCCATATAACACTTCATTACAAATGTAAATGTCAATACCTAGAATACAAAACGAAAATATCATTTTCATTAATTGATTCATATTCATAATGAACTACAAGATTCACAATTAGCAGTCTGAAAGAATAAAAAAAATTGTACTTACTGGCAAATAATGAGTGATTTAGTCAATAGCAATCCAGACAGAAAACATGCAAAAACATAACATGCATGAATCTAGTTAAAATTAAAATATACCATTTTTTATTGCATTCACAGCAAACACAATAACATCATCCTGAGGCCCCTCATAGTTTTTAAGTTTTTCGGGGTTGTATGTTAGTACATCAGAATCCTTGTGTCGCAGGGATATCAAAACTGCTGTGTGCACCATAGGCACACTGAAACAACCTCTCTCTTGACGATAAAGGATAGGTTTATAATCATCAGTCCTTTGATAATAATAGTTGTCTGTCATACCACACCTATAACAGCATCAAGCACAGTAAAAGATTTATGTTACTACTAGTTGAAATTGCCAGCATTTTATATTCAAATGACTCACCAAAAATTTGAGTAAAGACCATCAGTTGCCAGCATTGGTGCCACTACAGTTAGATCCTTACTCACAAGAGTTTTGAGTGCTGCACGATCAGTAATAAATGCATCTGCATCAATCATCTAAAACAACAATCTTTAGTTAACAATTTTCATCTGATATCATGATATCTACATTAAAAATGGCCATGGACACAAACAATCTACAAAGTTTGAAGTGTCGGGAGTTATTATGCTCAGGAAATAAAACAATAAATAATAATAGTCTACATCAATTAAGCCTCACAACTAGCAAGTTTTAAACATTTCTCTACTCATTGTCAAGCTTATGTATAAAACTATAACATTTTTAAAGTTAATGATTTGAAAATAAAACTCTGACATAGTATTATGCTGTTATTAGGACATGTTGTATTACTATCTATTTTCATATCACATTAACACATCACAAACTGTTACAGTCTAGTCAAAAAACCAAAAAGAACCTTACAAAAACATAGTCTGCCCATTTCTTTCTGGAAAAGTTCAATGCGTCTTCCCTTAGTCTAATGACATGTTTGTAGTGCATGAGGCTCCAGTGAGTTGGGGCTTCCTCGTCAGGATGTAATGGACCAGTGTTGACATCTGCAGTGATGTTTATACCATTATACTCAGATCTGTACATTTTTGCCCATTCATGCAAGATTTCAAGGCCATTGTCACTGCTGTAATCACTGTATATCCTGAAATATTCCAAATTGTTTAAACATTCATTCCAATTTCTTAAATACAATACATAGGATGATACAGACATGCATAATAAAATATGTTTATTATGCTGTTTAAAGTCAGGATAGTGAAGACAATGAACTGAATATAAAATCTTTCCAATTTAATTTTATTACATACAGTGGTTATAATAAAGTGTTACTGATATTGAATTTTCAGTATTTCAGTTATCAATATAAACATAGTACCTTAATTATTATTAATTATGTATATTTATATTCTATCTTCAATAGCTAAGTATGTTTTGTTATACCCTAAAAACGAACAATCTGACACAGATAAGTTTATGATCCACTAAATTAAAAATCTGTGTCAGTAGCACGAGTTTAATAGCTTTGCCAGATAACTGATCATAGTCATTGCTAACCCAATTATGTTGGTCAATTTAATAAATTATTGTTTATACATAGTTATAGGTATATAAGAAGCAGTTTGTTTTGTCAGTTTTCTTACCAAATATACATCCTTTCTTTGGGATACTCCAAGTTACTGAGGCAAGATAGAAAATAGGGCAGGGTGTGAGCTTTGTTACGAACCAAAACAGTAACAGCTATCGTAGGCCATTTGTACTCGTTGTTTTGTTGTGGATCAAGAGATTTTAAAGATATGCAAGCCGGTACGTTTAGTAATAAACATGTCATAATCGTAATTTTGTTAAACATTTTTGAACTTTTAGTTCATCAAACTTTAATATCAGTGGGTGCTGCGTCGGCGTCGCCGGCCAGCTACAGATATCGATGATGCTATATTGTGAGTGCACTGCTTTTAGCAAAATCAAGAGACTAAGAGCAAGAACAACTGAATACAAGTAATGTCAACGTATATAAATATTGAATTCATTAAATGAAAAACTTTAAGTTTCAATTCTGCCTCACTTCATTTCATTTTATGTTCGACAAGCTAGAATGGATGATGGACAGAACACATGACATTTGACAATTGACATTGTCATGATACGCTTGTTTGACATTAAGTACAGATAACCAAAAGCGAAGTATATGTAAAACTTAAACAGGTCAAAAAAAGTCATGTAGTACCATGCTAAGATGGAACTTCACATCGCTATTTGATAATGACCATGTTGGGGTGGCAATGCATAATAACAGTTTGATGTTCGCGGTTTTCTTTGCTAAATTCATGTTGAATTCGGAAAAAAACGAATATTCCGTCAACACATGCTTCATTCATGAACAAGGTTCATACGATGTACCGTTATTCAGATGTTTAGCGCATTCGTCTTTTTCCTGATCTTTGGGCAGCAACATTTGAATACCAATAGCTACATGAAGTGCTACCTTAAGCGTATTAATATTAAGGAAATCTGATGGACCACAGACTAGTATAGGGATACTACGTAGGTATGAGATATGAATAATGAGATAAATTCTCAGTGGAAACTAACATTAAGGGCTAATTTACACGTGCCACAACCACACCGCAGCGACACCACGTGGTCGGGCGTATATTTTGTATTGAAAATGAATATT
>DWBH01000248.1:0-13982 GCA_018230765.1 Ernsta delagoae
GATAAATTACCTTTAGAGATTGGCTTAGTAAAACGTATTTCAGATTCGCACAAGATTAACAAATAAAATTAATTTGAAAATTCAGTTTTTTTTAATTTGAACTCTTAGAGTATTATTTGAACTGATGAAAACGATGTCGTCCATGTTGTGACGTAACTATGTTACTAACCATACAAAAATTACTACACTTGTCAACGTTCTAAGTATGAATTCTTGACTCTAATTCGCATAAATTGTGGATTGAAAAGAAAATACCTTATATCGCTACACGTATTACGTCACAGGTCATGATAGCACAGATAACCCATCGACAAACAAGGTGGATTTTTATACAGCCGAATTTTAAAAGTAAATTTTAATACACTTTCGGATTTGGAAAAAAAGTTGTAATATTTTTTTTTTTTGGTATAATGAGACAATAATTATTCTTTTTTGACATAAATTAAAAAAGGTGCAACTAGCGAATTGTCACCTAATCTAGTCAGATCTAACTTAAGAGACAATTATAGTCCTATGTGGCGCAAACAAACCCGTGAGGATCAGCCAGTAATGACGTCAAACCTCGTCAAACATTGCCCTGGTATAAAAAATATAAGTTAATGTAATGCAATTTTACCATTACTATTATATTATTTAATGATCCTATATAGCTGCGAACAAAGCTTTTTAAAATTTAGAACGAACTGTAATAAAAGTCACTGCCAGAATGACTGATGTAAATAATATATGTATCCTGTTCCGTTCATAAATCAAACTGGCTTTTAATACTCAGGCTTAAATGGAAATCTATGAACTCTACGCAAGGATTTTAAATTATTTTATTCACTCACTTGACTTTACTTATTATATGTTAATATTTTCATCACGTTTAAATTGTTAAAATCTTTACTTTAAAATTTAGGTACCAGTCGAGATATTCCAGTTTACATATTATAGATAGCAAGATAGTTAACAATTCGCGAGATAGTAAACACTCGCATCTCTGTAAACTGAATACTTGTATTGTAAAAAAAAAATAAAGCGGTATCAAGGTAGCCAGCTTAGCTAGTTGATATATAAAATAAGAATACTGTAAAAGTACTCACTCAGCTTCTTCGATGGTCTCCGACATGGCGAGGAAGACGCAGTTGAGGAGTATGGTGGCCATGACGAAGTAGTCGAAGTACTGGTTGGTGGAGAGGTAGACGCACGCGCGCCGCACCGGCGACCACGGTGACCACCAGAACAAGGATCGCGTCGCCGTGAACCGGTGGATGTAGTTCTTGCGAAACCTCTTCGATACCACGCAGAAGGTCTGTAACAAAAAAACGTATAGCTGGTAAGATTGTGTATGGAATAGAGAGAGATGACAGTATAGACGAAAGTGCCCTTACCCCCTTACTCTATGGGAATAAGCTTGTAAAGTTTGTCAACGTATGCAGCATATGTGAATAAATATTTCAAATTTATGCTGATTAGTGAATGTCACATGTATCCATTTGACCAATCATAACGTGGAAAGGCAAGGATCCTCTTATTGTAGTGAGCATAGCAACCCTTTTTGTGTCCCATTTTTCCCACTGCAGGGCTCGGGGAGGGTTGGAGCATACTTCTCCACGCTGCTCCAATTCTGGGTGGAAATACGGGTAAGTGGCTAATAGTAATTAGCATAATTGTGCTTGATAGTAATTAGCATAATCGCAAGTTAACAAACCATTTGGAAACAAGGTGGTCTGAATGAAACGAACATAAAATAAATTCCAAGAAATATAATATTTCGTAATCATCATATCGACACACATTTTGATAAAATTCTATTCTATTCAATTTTTCCCCCATTCCATTAATCCATAATAGTCAATAGGTACTCGTAAGTACTATTAGTAGCTATAAAAAAGAAACGGTTGCCGGTCGATTGGTTTTATCGCGTTGATTGCTTTTAAAGATATTAATTTCATGCAAGATTACTAGCAACCAATGAAGTAATTATTTTTTATCGGTGGACTTACGTAAGAGAAATAGTTTTAAGTAGAAATGAATATCAAGTACAACCTGAAAGGTTTGTATAGAAGTAAAGTTACGGCTAAGCAATTATTATTTTGAAACATCCGTATTGGAACAACATAGTGTGCGAAAGTATTTTGCGAAGGTAGCTAGTTAAACAGACTTGTAATTGTTATTTTAAATAAACAAACGTATAATTATATATAGTTCGAGTTAAAATGCGAATCTGATTACTAATAAAAACGAGTATTCAAGACGGTAGTGAATCTAATGATCGTATAGTGGCTTAAGTATCTTGTAGCTCATCTACCTCTACGCCAAGCCGTAGATCCCTACGTTCATACACTTGATGTAGCACTTCTACGCCGTAGCTCTAAAGGCATCGAGATAACAATGTTTTGTTATTGCTTTCCTGGTACAGAATTTAGGATTTCAACACAGTAACATGGGAAGATATGATATAACGTAATGTCTGTTGAAATGAATTTATTTTCAAATTAAATTACATAATAAATTTATATGGCATGTCCACAAACTGCGGATTATTTAAAGATTTAATAACACTTACAAACCATGTTATTATATAACAACTATGTCAGTTCCAAGGCATTAGAAGTATCTTAACATTGTGAATGAAGCGTACACAAGAAATATTTATACTAAGAGTGCTCCCAAGAATTTGCTAGCAAATAGCGCAGTGGGTCATGTCTTGTGTTTTGTATGAAGCTTACATCAGGAAACGCGTTGTTAATTTCTTATCAAGCTGAAGATATTATTATAATTGTAGCCTATATTTTAAGTATAACTCATTATTAGTTATAACATTAAATAAGTTGTTAAAATGATATTAAAAATTGAAATTATTGTAGAGGGAATACATAGGTGTTTAATCGATACCTTGTATGTCTGTATTGAAAGCTAATGAAATTGGGTTTACTAGTTAACTTTAAACTTACTACGTATTATAAGGCTAATTAATAACACTACAACCTATTTTCATTTTAATAAAACAAATTGATTAGATGTACAATCCTTAATACAAAACCTTTAGTTTTAGCTGTAAAAACCTTTTTGTATTTTCAACAATTTTGGACCATTTATCAAAGTACTGTTATTATATTGAAATCTAGTTTTTAGCTATATCATTCGTGCTTGCTTCTTTATTCTACTCTGTGGCTATTATAGTTCAATAGACATAAAAATATTATACATATTAAAATCCATCAATATTTATTAAGGTTTATATTCCTTTGATACACCGCAGTGCAGTATTTATACATTTTATATTTTATATTCAACAGACTTTTAATATTCAGATCAAATGTTAGAGACACATTTGCTACAGAACGTTCTAAAATACAATAGCGTTTTATGCACCACTGCACTACGTATTTGTATGCAAATAACAGCTACAGGTTGCATTTGGACTATGTTAGTCTACAAATACTTTTAGGATTAAAATTCTAACAACCGAATCGTGGAATGCAAAATTTTACCTAAGCAGAAACCGGATTCACCTAATGCTTGAAGATTTTGTATCTTGGCTTCTCATTCAAGACAAATCTTTTACTTTTAGCCTTTATTCCTGAGTTCAAAGTAGCTTATTGATCTAAATAAGCTATGCTTGGTGTTTTTCTGGCTTTAGATTCAGAAGTAATCCGCAATTTGATTAAAACTACTTAAATCTAAATTTAAATCTAGATTTATAAAGTTAGGTAGGTATATTCCATCTACAAAACGTGGACTAAAACTAGACATGATTTAAAAATACTGCTGTAACATTTAGTTAAAATTTAGTTTACATTTTAACAAGGCCGATTATATTTTGGTACGTAAAAATACTTCTAAGCACTCCTTTTGAATAATACACATGAGGCCGATAAACCCATAAGTTCTTTTTCAAGCAAACTTCAAAAGCGCTTTCCATAATTTCATAGATGGAATATCAATTACTTTAGAACCTTGAGTAGCCATTTAATACTTCAAATATTCCTTCATTTTGTAAAAGTGTAGAATCCACAAATTACCCGCGTACAATTTTAATTTCACAGGTAAATGAACGCTGTCGACGGTAATTATTTTAGCTAAACTAATTAACTAGGAAATTACTTTCACAGGCCAATCGGATTATCGCAGCGAGAATAATTATCCCTTTGTTAAACTTTAAGACCTGTTTAAGTATATTGTGGAGCTTCCTCTAACTAAGTAGGTACACGATTATATGTTTGTTCATCAAAGTTACGAGTGTTCAACAAATATTTGACATTGAACTATGTAACATGCATGAAATCAAATGTTAAATGTTCACAATTGTTTCCAGTAAAATAAGTAGTTTATAAATTTCAATACCACCTGCACTCTAAATGGCAGAGTTTATTACGTCTCACTATGCTGTAAAATTTGTAAGCTCTTACTAGCTGTAAAAATATACTCCGGTTGTATCTTGGTACTTAAACTGAAACTAATAACCTCCAAGTAATATAGCCATAGTGGTTTACCCGAGTTATTGCTACGATCAATTGAAACTCATTATTAACTGTGTATTTATTATTTATTTGGCAATTTTCTTCACATGAAATAAAATTTTTTGTATACATAAAATCATATAGATAAACTTTAGTATCTTCATGATGTTTTTAAACATATGTACACAAATTGTCCGAAAATATCAAGAAAAAACATTCTGTTAGGTTACACCGACATCTATGTATGTATAAGATCATCTATACTTTAGTACTGTATGGCAAGAAGGTAAGTATTGTTTCGTAATATCGTAAGTTAAACAAAAAACCAGTCGCCCGTCCTAAAAACACAATGAGGTGGGGTGGTAAAAATATGGAGTTTAATAGTAGTAAATAATAGGTACTAGCTTCATGTCATGTTTTCCTAGAACTTATAATTAACATAATATAATACAATAATACTTGTAACACGTATTCACGACGTGTTACAGAATAAATAGATCTGCTTAATTGAAGTATCAGTCATATAATAAAATTATCTTCTAAAAATATCTTCAGTCTCCACGACATAGCTACCTCCGTGCCTCCGTACTTCTAATTTTGGAACGCAGGTGTAGAAGTACATTATATAAAGTAGTATCTAAGAAAGTCTCCCTTCAGTGTACGTGTGATTATGGACTTAGCGTACTGACTTTATAATGAGTTTAGGAAAATTTCGTAACAAGTGATTCTAAAGCTGATGAAACCTTAAGGTACTTTGTGAATTTACAAAACAAACATGTAAACCGTTTGGTAAAAATTTTAACACGTTACACAAACCGTATGTTTGAAAAACTATTTTTAACTTTTTGTTACTGAATATCTTCTATACCTATGCCAAATATAATCAACTGCACATACAAGTAAAATTTATAAGCATAAACTTACCTCTTTTAGTATAATTCAAGCATTTACGACACGGCCCTTAAGCCAATTAGGAATTTATTTGAATCGTTTTATTTATTCAAGGGTTGTGGTACTTTTGTTTTGAGACTTTGGAATATTCAGAATTCTCTTTGCTGAATAAACTGAATTAATGGTAACGATGGCATAAATAAAGAATACGACGCAAACGGCACAGTAATGTAAAGGTGCTGTTTTGGTTTCAAGGTTTTTCGGGCGCAGAAGTGTAAATAATTCTTTATTTTTAGTAAAATTTTAGTCACAAAGCTGCAATACATTTTTAATTGTTAGAAATTTACAAATGTTTTACATCGTTTCAAATCGTTATAAAATTAAAATAAAACAAAAGTCATACTTTTACTATCGTAATACCTACGTATGTATATACCTACTTAAAAATATGATTTTTCTTTTCCTAGCTGTCAAGCTGAAGTTATTCTCGTATATTTTGAATTTTGACTAACTTCTGGCCAAATATACCTAGAAAAGTTAAATTAAATCATTCATTTCAAATTAAAAAATAAACAAAATTCATTCTACGTTCAAGCTTAATGTGCAAAAATGTCAACTTTACTCGTATAATAAAACTTCATACTTCATAATAAAACCAATAAAAACTACCATATTTTGCTAGCAACGTACTGGTACCTACTATGTTTGTGTGTTATTAATATAATAGATTGTGTGGGAATCTTGTTCTATGTCGCACACACCTGCATGCGGTCGCAACCTCCGCAGCTATATTTTACCTGCATATTTAAGCTCGGTAAAACAATATTCACAACAGTTTTTCATTTAGTACGTTTTGGGACGAAACCTATATTGTGCATGAAAATATAAAGTTAAGTAGGTACCTATTTGAAAAACAAACATTTTTCATCGCTAAATAATTAATATTCGTAGTCGGGGGTATATAAGTATATGACATCTACATATTTTCGGATATATTTACCTAAATTAAACACATTTTAATATAATGCAAACTCAAATGAACCCATGAACAGTAGATAAAGCGCTCTGTTGTCTTAATTGAAACTCAAAAACAATAAACCTCACAAATACCCATCAAACAAACACACTAATACCAATATCGCCATTGTTTAAGACGTACTGTAGATATTAAAAAAACAATGCAGAGGAGATGGGGGAAAACAAAGAGAAAAACTGAGTGAAATAAAGAAAGGCAAAGATAAAGAAAACGCTGGGCCCACAGCCACCTAATGTTCTTTGTGTACACATCTATTTTTAACACAAACCGTCCCTTGGAACGTTCGCTAGGAACATGAATCTGACATTAAAATTAACTATATCTTTGTGTTAGATTCTTCTCCATTCATTACTTTCACAAAAAGATTATGCTGTTTTTCTTTTACAATAAGAAATAGGTAGGTACCTACGTAGCTACATAATTTAGATATTTTAACCAGTGTGATGTTCGACGCTGACTCAATTCAGTTTAAATAAAGAAAGAATATTATTATTATATTTTAGTATGTATATTTACAAACATTCGTTTAACTTTTTGTTAAATAGTTTCATTTAAACCATCCTATAACTAAGACAAGCGCTCAACTTACTTCTTAATTAAACAGTAGGTAAGTTATGGCTTAACTATATCATTCTTACATCGTAACAATAAGATTTTAGATGGTGCTTGAGAATCAATTTAAGAATGAAACACATTTTTTTTATTTTAATTGTCTGAGCTATACTAGTATGTCATAGACTTCATTAAAGACTGAACACAGATCACTGATCACACCATAATTTAATTAAGTTTAATGTAATGAATATCCATAGCGAAACGCCCCCGATCGTCAAACGTGGTGGGTGATCGCTCCATAAATTGGTTAGTTAACAGCACATTAATAGCAATCGGTGGTATCCCGTCTCTATAAATACCTCCGAGATTATACCAGTTTAATATCCTGCACGCTATTATTCTATAAAACATTAGCTCTAAATTTGCTAGGCTACTTTCAACGTTACAACAACCGATGAATAAATGCTTAGTTGACCATACATAAGCCAGAGAGCCAAATTAGAGTGTTCCTAGGGGTAAGAGAAATAATATTCATTCAAGTTCGCCGTTCTAATATGTTTGTTTATTTAATAACTGAGAACATAACTTAGAGGGTTAATTGTTATGAATTTTGTCTATGGTAACAAAGTACGATGTTTTATCATTGTAAGGTTAAATCCATTTCTTGCAGTCTATTAAATTGTTGTGCTTACACTAATATTATCGAAACGTAATAAATTCAACTAAACATTTATCTGATTTGGGTAGGCATTGATAGGTACTCACACATACATACATTAGTTCGGCCAAAACTACTTAATTCTCAAAGCATTTAATTATTGGTCACTCTGATCTGCACTTGTAGTTGCTTGCAAAAATTTCAGCAAATTCCCTACATTTAAAATGAGCTGTTGAAATTGCTACATATTTTTGTCATATCATTACCTACAGTATGAGACGAATCTTATGTAACGACGTAAACGGTAGTGACGTCAGATGCCGGTACCTCTCTGGTTTGAAATGACCTTTAAGCGTGCTCGTTGCTATACTTACTTTATGATAACAAAACAATATTAAGCAAGATTATAATGATACCTTAACTTGAATTTTATGTCCATAACTATTTGTTATTAATGTATGAATTTAAAGCACTAACCAAAGTACCTTGATGACCTTACTCATGCGAGTATTACAATAGTCTTTTGATTTTAAGGAGGTTATATACCTAATTGTTACATGTAAAAGAAGTAATTTCTTTTTAAGAGATGAACTGGTTTCCGTTCCTATATTCCCAGATTCTTTTGTAAAGGAATGTGAAAGGGACTGCCCTAGAACTCGTCACATCTCGGGGAAAAGATTTTCGCAATCGTCGTCACAACGTGAGGCAAATATTTCAGTTTTCCCTACAATATAATATGATATTACGACAATAGACCTCTGTGAAGGGATGTGGATGTCTATGTAAATGATGAGGAACAAGGGTCGCGATACAAATTGATATAGTAAACTGCACACGTATGTATATGTACGAAGCTGTAACACAGGTATGAATATGAATTTAAATAAGTATGTGCAGAAGCTGTAACACAGGTTTAGATATGTGCAGTAGGTATAGTTTCGACTCTTGAATTAGGTATTTAAAGTGTCTACCTTTTGCAAATACCTAATAATGGTGTCTTCTCAGTTTTGCAGTTTAAATGTATCGTAATTTATAATATCACTTTGCGTTAAGTACCTATAAATTAAATCCCACCTGAGGTAAAGAAAATAACAAATAATTTAAATATATGTCCATAAGTGACAGAACATAAAATAATGTTTGTAATATTTAAATTATTGCGGCCTGCTATCACATACTATGTATTTTAAACATGTTATTTTAGTACAAATGGAACTGTGACACAGTTCGTTGTCGTTTCTGATTTATTATATACCCTTTAAAGTTCAATTTTATTATATCTACTCTAACGTATAGGTACGTAACGAGGGTTGCTATTAATACGATGAACTTTTATTAAACTGATGCTGTGTGTCTAGTAATTTTATTAGCTACATTCCAAATATTTTATATAACTTCTTTATAAAGAGAATATACATATATCTTTTTAACACCTACGTCGTGGTGACATAAATACCTAATATATAATTATATACCTAAAATTCAGTAGGTACTTATCTATAATCTATATCTATATCCTTCAGGGCATACACAAACAGAAAGAAAGACGAATATTTAAAATGCCGTATGAATAAATTAATGAACAATATGCAGGAGGATGCTTACAAAAAGGTATATTCAAGTCAAAGAATACACGACAGTACCTACCTACATTACTTTATTGGTTTATCCCTAAAGAGAACCCTTTAGGTAGGTAATACCTAATGACTACGAGATATGTAGGTATATGTATGTATGTACATTCAGCATAAAAATATTCCTTATGACTTTCTTAAATTCTAAGTACGTATATAATTAAATGTCCTTTGGCGCACTTCAAGAGGTCGAAATGGATAAATACTGAAAAACCAAATGAGCACTTCATTTAAGAGCACTCATACCTTGGTCGCTCATTATAAAAGGACTAGCTGACCTCGCGAATCCGTAACGCCTAGTTGAAAAATCTCGCACGCGCAGGTTATCTTACGGAACCTTATTTGTTTCCAAAATAAAATTTAGCCTATGTTACTCGTGGATAATGTAGCTTTCGAATGGTGAAAGAATTTTTAAAAACGGTTCAGCAGTTTTTGAGCCTATTCATTACAAACAATCAAACAAACAAAGTTTTCCTCTTTATAATATTAGTATATATAACCAGAAAAGTCCGGAGCACCCTTTTCTAATCTGGATTCATGGAGGGTAATTTAGTAAAACACCAATTTATTTTTTGCTGCTAAAAAAATGATTGATTAGCTTATGTTAATTTATGTTTAGGCCTGTTATCTTCTAAGCAAGAATATTATTTATATCTCGTTTTTCCGTGATTTATTCCATATCTATCAAGGCATCAGCTTAGTGCGCCAGCTAAATACATAATTGTTATCTCACCGGTATCACCATGCCGTGAGTGCCGTGGCCAGCATTCGCACTGGCTAATTTGGGAACAGACCGCGTCCGTCGAGTGCCGCCGACTTAACAACCGGACGCCATAAAACAGTAGGCAGGATCTCTATATACCTACCTACGTATGTACTAACTTAACCACACCAAAACACAGCCGTTACAATGTAAGTAGACACTTAGCGAAAGATTTGTAATTAGTGGAGTTCAAAAGGATGGAAATTTGGAACAAAGAAGCGGTCATTAGCTTAGTAATACTCATGCTTTTACATAGAAATTTTAAGTTAACGTAGATACCGTAGAGAGTTCGTTTCGTATGTATTACATTTTTCCGTACGTACGTACGTTAACCTTTCTATGTAGGTAATAAATACGTAAAACTAAAACCGTAGCTATCGCAAAATATGTCACGGTTTGTTGTTAATTGCTTTTATACGATCCGATCCCCCATAGTTATTTGTACAGTAACCGTAATGCCTTACGGATAAATCGAGAAATACTATTCGTAGTGATATTAGTTTGAAGAAAGCATTGATTACTTAACGTCAATAGATTAAATAACATACATACAAGGCTGACGTGTGCAGATACGTAAGTACTACCGATAATTTTGACGATGAATTGTTTGATTATCATTATTACGGGTTAGAAATAGTGATATGAAGAACGATGGTACGAAGATTATGTCCCAGACTTTGATTCCGCATCTGCATCCAGCCTGCAAGGTCTTGCTCATTTTAAACTGTTTAAAGTTACCAGATTAAAATCGATAGCAATTACAAAATGCAAAGGTCACAGAGAAAGTTACTAAATAGGTAAAGGCAAGAAAAAGTAATAGTCGAATTTTCGTGATTCAAACGAAAAAACATTCCATTATTTTTCATTTATAAGATATTCTAATGTTTCGTCGTTTTCAACCTGTCCTTGTTTCAAACTTGCGTATGGGAACCGTATCTACACGCAACAAATGAGCACCTAATGCGGGTATGTAACGTGATATTGGAGGTCATGGTGGCTGTTACGAAGAGAACAGTAAGTAGTATGCAAAAATCGTTATGTTAACAGAGAGATTAGCTAAAGAGTGGGCGACAGTGACTCAATACTTGTGGGTGTGCTGTACGAAGGCCGACCCGACTTGGTCATCGAGAACCGTTCTCTTAGATTTTAATTTGACTTTTTCACCGTTCGAATCATAAAAATGTAGGCAGATGGAAAGCACTTAGCATGTTTTAGTTTACAGTTTTGCAATTAGGTACACTTGGCTTAGAAGCTTTGCTTTCAAAGAGATATGTATTTAATAAAGATAAGCTAATACTCACCTACATTCTGTTTCATACATAGTCCCTGCATTTACTGCATATGAATATGAGTGTAGTGCAGGCTGGCAAACGTAACTGAATGTTGAATGACATTATTTTTACGCAATAAACTGACTCAAGCCGTGTTTCTATACCTAGCAGGTTAAAAGCTTGAGGGTGGAACTAGTGATTAACTTAATACTCGTTTATTTTAAATTACATGAAGTGAAATCATCATTAAATATAATCTAATCTAATCGTTATGTAATTTCTTAAACATGCATTTGGCGATCTACTCTTATCGTCCCAGCTCTATCGATCTTGGTTTGTTATTGCCATGTGTAAAACTACACAATTCATGTTACGTAATGATTTTATTTTCTTTTATTTCAGATAAGGATTCCTTACGTCATTCTAATGAGTCAATCTGGTCAGTGGACCCACCTGAGGCTGCGTCATATTGCTTTCGATCAAATGAGATCATTTACCTACAAAAGTCAGCCAATATAACTGTAATACGCCCTTAGATGCATTTGTTGTTCGCAATACAAACCATTTCATTTTTTATTGTTTATGGTAGTTAATATTGTTTATCTGGCAAAAGAATATATTCACTTAATTAGTTCTTGATTTTATCACCGAACATAAAGGAACTTGTCATGCGCATAAATGATAAATGCTATGAAATGATTGATGCTTTATGCATTCGTACTCGAAGTGGATCCATGTATGTAATTAGTGTTAAGTAGGCACCTACTTACTGAAGAAAATTAGGTTTCAGTTTTAAGTAAGACTTCCTGGTTGTATGCGCCTGGCTTGACGACTTTTTTTCATTCATTTATTTTTAACACGCTTTTATTAGCTTGGGTTGTATGTAGGTATGTAACAATGTAACGGAATCTTTGAGCACGATTTTCACCGGTTTCTAAGCATCTAATTAACTTGAAACTTTGCATACGTCTCGAGGACCGATGACAATGCAATAATAAATAATAATAATAATAATAATACATTTAATAAAATTTTGTAAAATTTAAATGTGAAAATGCCCGCTTGCGCAGTGGTCTGCGTGTTTTTTTAAACTATTTAATACTATTTAGTCAGAGTCAACAATTTTAGATTATTGGTTGAAAAAATGCTCATATTGGTCAAAAAATTGATCATACCAGTAAATAAGTTTTAAAACAGCATTAAGTTTAGTCGATGTAGGTATGAGCAAGCAAGTGTATATCGGCTCACATCGAAACGTATTTGTATTAATGTACACAAGAAGTTATTTGTAACAAAAACTAGCTCAAACAGTACAGTTAATTGACATAGAAATGATGACTCACCGGCGCAGCGCTGACCCTAGCGCAAAAAACCACACGGCTGCTATCATTGGACCATCTCTTCACAACCGTTCTAAGTATATCACTCTTTCAACCTGTTTGATGATACCTTTGCCTTTTTAGATGGACGCGAATTTTATAGGGTTGAGGATGCTTAGGAAGAAAGGACTATTGTAATTACTTAATGTTAAAGCTATGCTTATTCGGATGAGAGATTAGTGGAGTTGACTGATAAATATCAAATCTATTATTTGGTGTTATCGATGGTATCAGACCTGATAATGAATTTTAAAATAATATAAGTACTAAGACAAGAGTTTTAATTATGCAAGCTATCCACTTAGAGCTGAAATAAAAAGTTTGCTTATAATTAATTTTGTAACCAATTAGTACTGTAGGTATAAATATCTGGGTGTATCAGTGCATTGAAATGTCGGTGTTAATACCCCTTATTATAAATTTTTATAAGCTTTAATAAAGATATGCGTTATTGCAATGCAAACTTTGGCGTAATAATACCTATAGTTACTTACATTCAAGATATATATGGAGCAACTTTTTTAAGCTTTCCGTTACGAAAAATGGACTTCACACGGCCTGGCAAGCAACGATTGCACCTAAAAGAACATTCACAATTTACAACCTATTATCATTTTTAGCGCCTTTACCGATTTACCGTTCGCGTTAGAAGCGCGACAGCCCTAACAAACGCTGAATGAGTAACGGGTAGATTCCTTATAAGAATGCTTCGGGTCAAATCTGAGGTTGGATCGACGATTGGTGTCAGTGTTCCACGGTTTCTCCCATATGTCAAGCCGGCCTCTTTGTACCCACCGATCAACGGTTGACTGGTTGGCTGGAGGCGAAATTTTCGTACGCACGCTAATGATATAACGATATGTAAGTGTGTGATAAGTTTTTAATGAAATGGAGTGCACTTTCTATTTCAATTACGGGTTCCGCTACTGGGTGGACGGTGGACGCGATCGAGTGAGAGTAATTTGTAAGTAGTTAGGTTCAAATAGATAGTATTGGTTTGACAGTTTGATAGATGGCATTTAGCTGGAACGATAGAAGCTTGACGGTTAAAGTAGGTAATGCTCTAGATTAGTCTTATATAAATTGTGACGGGTAAATACGAGTAGGTAGATGCAGTTGCGTCCACCCACTGACTTGATAAACCTAGTTGATATTTTTCATTTACTTACTTAATTACGCACAATACTAAGAAAAATCCCAATTTTAATCTAAGAAAAATCCCAACTATATTTAGGTAGGTATATAATAGATTTAATAATAAAATTATAACAACGTTTCTGTGTAGAACCGAAAAGCAAAACGTTAAAAGGTGTAGTACGATGACGACTGCTGCCATCTAAGATCAAG
>DWBH01000249.1:0-13980 GCA_018230765.1 Ernsta delagoae
ACCCCCCCCTGGATCCGCCGTTGATCTTGGCATACTCCTTTCGCTTCCTCCACATTCATTATTCTTTTCATGCATTTTCATTATAGATAACGAAGTCTTAAAAGAAAAATAGAAAACCCCCATTCTATACAAAATTTCTCTGGAAACAGGTGTAAGAAGAAATCATAAATATTATTTTTACTGAAATAATTTTGAAACTCTGTCGCTGAACTTAATTTATGGCTTGTGAATAGGTACTCAGAGCAACTGAAAGTGAAATGAAAATTCCATATTTTACTAGAATACCATCCGAATAGCTTTTACTTTAAAGCATATATTATTTACCGTTTTAAGGGTTGCCATTCATATGTGTTTCTGGTGAAAACATATGATGATGATTCGCTAGAGGTTCCTTAGTCTATAATCTAGGCGTAGTATTTCATAATATCTATCTGGAATACGTTTATCATTAGCCTTAAAAAGTATTTGCCACTTGACTCAAACTTAAACAAAAATAAAATGCGTGACCAAAAATGTTGTTACAAGGCTATCTACTAAATTAGCTTCAAACGCAAACAGTATTGAGTCTGTAACATCGCTATGCAATAGGTAGCATAGATGACAGCAAAACCTACCTAGACAGGCTTGTAATCAGTTTCTCTTTAAAGTACTGTCGTTTATGGTATCATGGACAAGATATCAGGACCTAAGACCTAACGTAGCTGCTAGCAGCCCTCAGTTCTTTGGTAGCGATTGTTCAAATTCAGTGGCCGTGGTGATAATAATTCACTTTTACGAGCGCCGAGCGCCGCCGATGCGTCTGCGACTCCGCCTTAGAAATTGTTCTAATGGCGTATTATCGTGTGCCATCTTTCGACGTAATACTCACGCTGAAAACAGCTTTGAAATCAGTAGTTTGTAAAGCGCTACATTAATCAATTGTTTGTTTAGTTGTTCGGTCCAAATACGGCTCGATTCAATATGAAATTATTGTTGGTAAGCATTTTTTTGTTTCCTATTTTATATCGATCGCCCCTTTTTAGCTGGGTACATTGATACTCTTAGTTAGTTACTTAGTTACATATGTACCTAAATAAATAATATCTGTACGCATACTTACAAACATTAAGTATACGGCAGAATCCTTCACAGGATATCCCCTATCGTAAAGATATCCTATTCGCAAGCAAATTAGACATCGACGTCAGGTGTAAAGATGTTAAAAAGATCGTAACATAAACTTTTTCAATTTTCACCTGCACTTGAAGTTGGAAATAAAGAGAAAATTGCCTTGCACCAGTAAATATTTTCAGAAGGTTGACGACGCCTGTGGGTGCAAATGTAGCAACTTGATAAGCGCGCTCGGAATAAAATGAACATAAACACCTCTTTGCCAGATCTTTAAGGCCGAAATGTTGTCGAGGACTGTCAATTGAAATGTAAACGTAGGTATTTACTAGTGTATACGTATGCTGTATTGAATATAATTATAATATGATACGAAAATATCGACAATTAAGTACTTATAGGCATGTGTAGAGTGTAGGTAGAGTAAGTAACATGATTGTAAATTCTGGTATTCCGAACATTTCTTTTAAAAATGAGGTTAAAATATAATAATAATAATAAATAAGTATAATACATGAAAAAAACCCTACTGAGGATGTTTTTTGGTCCAGTAATTTTTAATTCTTTAAAATATTTCTATTCTTTCTCTTTTAAATTTATACCAGTTCTCTTGTCTAACGACTAAATAAACGTAATTAAAACTTTTTAAATTGATTTCAGTCTAATTTCTTTTTTAATTTAAGCCCACCCAGCTAATTTCGTCAACGCAACAGGGGTTGACACACCCTCTATTGTAAGACTTTCGGCTTTTGTATTGAAAAATCAGTTTGTAAGGGATATTCTTCCAAACGCTGATTTTTCTTAGAGGATATTCTTGTAATTACCGGCTCTATACCTATTTTCTTTATTTAGGTATTTTTTTTATTTTTAAGAATCTTTAAAATTAGAGCTTCGTGTTTGAGTTATTTTTATCTTTGTTTCAATTTAATATTTTTATTCTTGTTAATCAAAAATATAGGTAGTCTTATTTACCCACCTCCTCTCAAGGACATTACTTCTTGAAATGTAGGTACACCTATTTAGGTAGGTACCTATATACTTATTTATGTTACTAAATATTACAAGAAAAACATACTAATATATTTACATACGAATAACAAAATGCTTACATTTTTAATAAATAGAACCAAAATCGGTTTTTACAAATCTTGTTGCGATAATGTATTTTCTTATCTTTATAAAGGTCACTAAACATTGCAAACGGTTTTAACACTTCGAAGAAAGTGCCGAGGAGCTCCTAACAGATTTCTGTCTAAGAAATCTATTAGCCGGACACTAGAAGAATGTTAATTAAGGACTCTCCGCTAAAACAAACTCATAAAATGGTGGGCGGCTATATTGTGAGTAAAGTGTAGGCGCGAGTAAAACTTAACCCATGGGTAAATAAGGCTTAAGGACTATAGAAGTTTATAAGCAACTGCAAGTAAGCTCGACCAGCTTTTCTACATTGTAAATCTCTATATCTACGTGTATTGAAGCTAACTAATAGATATTTGAAAAGCGATCCTTATCGAGTGCGAAGTTCTTTAGAAATCTTCTGCTATGATATAAAAAATGACTGTACCAACACAACTAACCTTACAAATTACAATACCGACTGAACTCGGCTGCACATTAACAAGAACGTAGTAGGGTAAAGTAAAGATTAATTCCCATTTTACACCGCTCAGTAGCTTTACGACTCTTTACTTTCGCTGACCAGCGTATCAAGAATAATCGTAATACCAGATGCGTGTGATACATAGATTTCTGATTAGCATTTCGCGCTTTTGTTCTCTTACTAGATAGAGTGAGCATCTCTTCAAAAATGCTACGCCAAAACCCAAACCAGTTCACCGTACGTAGCGTAGCAATTCATTGACTTTATGCTTAGCAATTTATTGAAATTATGTTGGGACCTGTTTCATTATCTATAATAAAACCCCAAATATCCAATACGCCGGTAAAAGTGACAGCATATGTCATTTTTGCATAGACGAAATGTCAATTTTACCAATACCAGCTTAGGTCTGTGTCTACTAGCAAATTTTACTTCAATATTGTAAAACAGATCTTAGACAACAACAATGTAGGTAAATAATAGTTGCATAAAGTAAGCGATTATTTTTAGGTAGCGCGGAACCTAATAGAGCGCGCGAGCGAGACCACAATTGTTGTAGTACATAAAAACTTTATAGACAAAAATAAAGTCTTAGGGGTTCATCAGGAGGTTGTAGATGGTGTCCGGATCGCAAAACGATGGGACCTCAATTTTATTGCTTGTTACGCATCATAAACACGGCCGGGCGGCTATAGTGGTACACCCGAATTTATTTTTTCATGGTGTGCATAAAAGTTGTTTAATGGCCTCCCTGGAATAACACCGTTGGAACGATAGGGAAGCCGTTGGAGCGTCGACACATAAAGTATTCAGGAATGTTAAAGAATTAAGTGGTTAGAACCTAATCCGTGACGTGTAGGTATCCAATGCGAGATATTTTTATACATTTCAAGCTAGATATATACATAAATATTAATAGACAAAGATAATTCATATCTATAGAAACTTAATTTATATTGTACCTAACTGAAAGTCTATGCATGACTATGTAAAAAAAACCTGAATAACAGAGTTTATAGATACCTACCTTCCACGTGCGACTAAAAAACGTCTTTATGAAAGTCTATAGATAGAATTATAACATTATAAGAATAAGAATTAGATTTACTGATGATATTATGAAACTAATATAAAAGAAACTATTTTTTATTGTTCAATGCATGTACAAAGATATAAAAAATCACTTTGGATTGATTGAATAGTACCTCGAGTATAAAGACTAACGACTGTTTGATTCCAATAGTCTAATACTAAAAATATAAAAACTTTGTATAAATAAAAAAGGCACGTATCCAATCAAGTAAGCAAACAGTCTGCGAGTAAGGTATGTGTTCTACTATCGCCGATTGCGGAGTATCTCAAAGATAAATACACAATACTTTTTGTTTAGGTGCTGGCCAGGAGATGGGTTAGTGACCAACCTGTGTCGGATGTTCTCAAACCGACCAATGGCCGTCTAACTACGTTTTACTGCGATTTTTTTTGTGTCCTCCAAAACAAATTTACTGAAATCGTGTTTTAGGTACGATCTTAATTTTGATGGGATACTTATCACTCATGCGCTACTAATAGGTACCTATTAGCAATCATAAAGAAGACGGTATCTTAAGATATAAAAATATTGTGTCACTTTGTTTATCTGCGGTTGACGCTTGAACTATTGAACCGATTTTAGTAGAATTTTGTACACTGAGTGCTTTTTGATCCAACTTGAACGACAGGATATACTTACTTAATAACTTAAATGGCGCAAACAAGGTTGCGAAGGGTAGATTTATAGATAAATGTGGATTTATATGTTGGCACAAGTAGGCACTGTGATACCTATACGCACCATAAGCTATAAAATGTTTTATGCCCCCTGTAAGTCCAGATAAAACACCCCAGCGGCCTGGCTACCCTTTTTATCACCGGTCACTTTATGATTCTCAAATTTCTATAAAACCATTCATCTATTTTACTATTGCACTACACTGTACCTACACTGTACTCGGGCAAATGAAATTATCGTATACATACTAGCGAATTTTGAGAATTCATTCATTTCTATAGGTAGTAAGTATTAGGTATGCGAAGGTAAACAAATAAAGTGGTCTTGACGACTCGTGTCTGTGTATATGTCTGGTACCTATAGTGTTGAGGTTGAGTAGTGTAAGATAATGTTATAAAATACCTACACAGTATGTACTTAAATCTAATTGGGAAGCTAATTTGTTTAGCTAATTTGTTTAGCTAATTTGTTTCAGTGAAAGCGGGGTTCGAGTACCTCTTGTTGACTGCTCGAGTGAGGCGTTGTTCGCTATCAGGATTATCGTTATCTGTAAATTAGTGAAAGCGGGATTAGATGCAAATTTCAACTGTCTTCGAATACCCATTCGATGTAGAGTACAAACTATTTAAGGGCCTCTACAAACAAAGCGTTTATTTTATCTGATTTAATACATAATATCTATCTACCAATGACTATGTATCAAATGGATTGGATGAATACGAATTTTATGCAGTACCTAAATCTTATCTTGACAGGTATTAAATAAAATAGTTTAATATAATGATTACCCACTTCATTTAAGTTTCTTAAATAGGTAGGTATCTACTAAAGTAAATTTAGCCCCAAACGAAATAAAATGGTAACACCGCTATTTCTAGAAATATTCATAAAGAAACATCAAGGAGACTGTTTCAGTTTACATACCTAACACACGACCGTATCTAATACATCATCCAGGCACAATCAATATTTAAAATTAAAAGCAAGATAGCTGTAAAACCGCTGCGTACGGTAAGCGCGGCTTAAGAGTTCTGTCTGCAAGCAACTTTAGTTAATCCTTAATAGGGGTGTGAGATACGGTCTGTTTTCGGCAGCCATTATTTACTTTAGCGAAAGGTTGATATTTATTAACCATCAGACCGTGAGCCGGCCGGCTAAATACTCGCATTAAGAAGATGTAGTGCTACCGATAATGCACGGAGTTTCGCCAACAGGATCATTGGCACAACTTAGGTAAGTACTTAATTTCGCGTAATTCTCGTCGAAGTTCGTTTTTGTTGCGATGCTATCTATAGCTTAAACAGGTACCTGCACTGCATGTTGTTATTTTGAATACATACATTTTTACTTACCTATAAAATTTTTACTTCTCCTTCAACAACTTACCTACTAATTTAATTTACACTTTACAATTCACAAATGCTTAATTACTAAGTAGTACCTATCGTACGTAGTTTTTATTTTTTAACAATATATTTTCTTATAGCTCTTGCAACATCCGTCACTTGGCTAGCTAGAATAAGCAGAATAGTAAGTTATTTGAGAGGTGAGCGCTATCAGGATAACCCTGGGTATTGGTAGTGATAATGAGATTAACTCTGTACTTACCAGGATTTACCTTGGTCAGCTTAGAAGCTAGATCAAACATAAGGTTGAGTTTTAGTAAATAATATTAAAATTAAGTTCTGTAAGAGACTCGGATGATTAAAGATAGGCTATAGGCACATAGCTAAATTGGGTATAAAATAAATACTTATCTATGTAGCTGTTAGAATACCTAATGCAAAATTTGTAAGGTTCAATAATGCTAATAACATATTTAAACGCAATATTTTTTTTTATCCGCTCGCTTGGAAGCGTTAAAATGTTTTCCTGCCTCAGGTTAGGATTTCAATTAGCGCATTGGCTGACAGATTGAAGATAAATGTAAGTAGTTAGTAGGCTTTGAATTCAGATTTATGCAATCGTATGTATCAAATGCTCGGAGTAGTACCGAGTGCTGTCATTCAAAACAAACATGGACATCATTTATCTTTTCGATTGCAATGCATAATGAATCACGTAACTACTTAGGTACTGAATTTCTATTTCAGCAAAACTGAAGACTGGCCAGACTGAACTAGCATGTCTTTAAATTATTATCCATGACATCAGGATGCTATTTAAGAACTTGCACTTATTAGGTAACGAAGAATTATACCTAATATACCTAAGACAACTTTTTTTTAGTTGTAGGTGTCGTTTGTAATGATTAAAGATAAGAAAGATACTTACTAACTACATTTGTTCTTCTATCTCTACCTAATAACATATTCTTCTTTTCTAATACCTACCATACTTTTTTTCTGGGGAGTTTAGTTCAGGTGATAAACTGAAAAATCTACATAAACTACCCCAATATAATTTAGGTACCTAATCTTCCTAGATTTTCTGTTGTGTTACAGAGATATATAGGTAATGGCAAGGATTAGATAAGGGTTGCAGAAATAATTAAGACGAATAAATATAATTTTTCAAATTTTTATTTATTTTTATAAAGGTTTCATCGTATTTATCGTAGGTATAGTGTCATTTGAAATATATTGTAATGCTAAATTAGCTTTCCAATTAGGTAATGTGTAGTAGGCGATTACGTATAACAAACAAAAAGAGACAGTAAATTAAAATTACAGATTTTGTTTAGCAGAAGTTTACAACAATTAAATACAGCTTATAAAATAATCTGTTTCGATAGTTGTACAGCGAAAATTAATGAAAAAATTGAACATATCTAATTATTGGGTTAATAATGGTGCATTAACTAAATATATTAAAAAAAAATTAATCTAAATTCAAACTTAAGGTAAAAGCTGCTAACATAAAGTAAATGTAGACGCCTTTACGGCCCTCTATATATTTTTTATGAATCTATGGGAATATTTTAAGCATTTATTTGAACTATACGTTACTCGAAAACTACAATAATGGTTCTTGCCGGCGCTGACTCTACACTTTGTGCGTAGAAGCCAATAAAATTATTCTGCGGGTGTGAAATCAGTCACAGGCAAGAATCTTAAGGGGGTGATTCATTGACGAGCAAGACGGTACGCAACGAGCTCGCGAACCAAAGGTTAACACCACCAATGCAACACTTAGGACATAAAACACCGCCGCTTAGGGTATGTCCGCGGTGCGAAAACGACGGGATTGACTTGGTACGCTAATAGATCACCAACGCTAGTCGACGAACCAACGATTAGACGTTATCTCGCCGATGGATCACCCCCCTTAGCTCGCGACACCGGCCCCGCCCTGTGCCACAGCTCCAAAGCGCACTTATGCCGCTCTCTAAAATAATTTCCAGTCAGTAACAGTCAAACAAAATTGGACTAAACAACAAGGAATTTGTACTTTGGGAGATGTGATATTATAGAGAATCGACTAGGTCCTCATCAAATGAATATAAAATACTTAATGAATATTGCATTCATAATATATCATATAAGCAATATAAAACGTAACATAATCGGAAACACTAGACATAATATAATTCTGCTAAATAACTGAAGTAATTCAGGTTCATCGCCAGAGTTGTAATGGAGCAATTTAAACCCCTGACATCTCTAAATTAGTGTCGAACGATTTATTCGTAAGCCGACGTAATCGACTAGACCCGGCTTCGTGTCAACTGATGTTCGACGCGCACCGTCCACTACAAAACTGACAATACGGAATTATCTAACAATATATCGAATAGAATAAAAAACTTCGCTAAATTTTGTACCAAAAACGTATCTAGCGACGTATTTAAAATGATATGATTGCGAACAGCGACGCTTTGGTAAGGATCACAATCAAAGGAATGCTGCCCGCTTTTCCGTAAAAAAAAAACAACAAAATGTCCCCGCGTTCGTACCCACTACACAATACATTCTGCTATTGATCGGAGTTGGCCGCCTGTTCGGTACAATTGCGATTCACTGATATTATTATTAATAATAAATGTCACAACATCAAGCCGGTATAAAAAACACTAAGCCTACTAAAACTACTACCTGCGAAAACTCTTTTAAAGAGTAAACTTATAAACTAGATTCGTAAAGTAACACAGGCCGCGCCCCGCTCGGGCTGCGGACGCAATATCAGGATTCGTACAAAATATAACATGTTTTTTTATACTTCTTAGTTTTATTACAATTTTCTGAAACAACCTTACACACTAGTCATGCTTTACCAACGTACAAAATAGACAATACAACGCTCACTAGCATTATGAATTAATAACTTTCCAAATATTTTAAAATCGTTACAAATTGGAACTCGTCTTCTTAACCAGTAGGTAATATTCTTACGCATCTAACATTCTTTGTGCCAATTCCTTACGCAACCGCTACGAAATTACAAAAATATACGTTGAGACGTATTAAAGTTATTTTTAATAAAATAATATCAATTTTCAATGGTATAAGTTATTTTTAATAGCGATAATTTTACGACCCTTACTTTAATTCCAAGCCTTAACATTACCTTAAATTAGTCAATTGGCGTTTCTTTCCTGAGCTTCCAATATCGCATCATTTCCTTATATTAATCGAGCCATATTCCAGAAAAATTGTAAGTAAACAAGAAGAGATCATGTATTAAACACTTAGACACGACCACACTCAATAATTATAATGCGTAGATCTAGGGTACCTACACGAGAAAATATGGAAAAAATTGATAACACGAGGAATATACTCAATCACTCAAACATACATCGCTTATAATGAAAAATTATTTTATAAGATAAAGAGATGCTTTTAAATTAATGCATCGAATATAATAATACGCTGTAAAAAGCGACCTCCATTATATGTTCGATAACTAACGTACCTACACTTCAATCCTTAAGAACTGGAATGGCATGTACATAATTATGTATAGATTTAATATTCGACATGCTCATATTTGAAAGCAAACAAATGTCATTGGTACAGAAATCATTGTCTGATGGTACAATATTGTGCACAATGTTTATCTATCACAAACGTTATCATAATGGAGATTACTTTATAACTCAGCCTTTCAAAGAATGCCAATTGTAAAACAATCTTTTCCAAGCTTCGGATCAAATCGCACGTACGATACGAAAAACACTAATCCTAATTAAAACGACCTTTAGGCTCAGTACGTCGAATATCGAGAAGAAATGCCACAAAACTTCAAATAAAGTCTAGACCCAATCGAAACATCTGTTGTTAGGTCAGTGATAACTTCTAAAAATTCGACGAACGAACGGTCTTATACAATACCTATTATCGCTGTGATACACGTACGAGTACTAAGTAGACTCGGTTTCCTTATAAAAATACTACATCTACGATTCCAGTAAAAAAACGTACAATTACTTGATGTTTTATTTACGATACATATTACATATTAGTAGAAAACGCTAATGCTAAATTACTCGTTATCGATACGAAAGTACAAAAAGTTTTTTAGAGTTATTACAAAAATGACACTCATACCCTGATGCACCCCGCGCATTCACGTACAGAACGTTAGCTTAATTGCCTCGCAATAACTTATATCCTTAACCAATTCGTAGATTATCACCGTATCGGTCGCTCTTCTATTTAACAGTCCGTTGACGTCACAATCATAACCTTAAACCGACCCAAGCTAACTCGTAACGTAATCGCGATCGAGGTATTCCTTCTTATTCCATACAAAACCGATCCGTCATCAGATTTTGCGGCCGATTAATATCACCATCTCACATTCTCGTGGCATTTGTTAGTTTAATGTTAGGCAGAGAAGTAAACATTTACCTTATTTCAAGTAATTTAACGAGACCGAAATAAGTAGGTATTGGGCGACCGTATTATCGTTTATCCTAACAAATGCGACGGAACGTTAAGCCCTAACTACAAAAGTTAATACAAAACGTTAATACATACTACATTAGTGTAGAAAACATCGAGTATCAAAATATAATTAACACATTTTGATTTGCATCTTTCACTAACCAATAACAGCCGTATACTAGAATCAGCCAATGCGTTGGAGTAATTTTGAGCTTCACTAAGAACGCGCGGTACTTTTCGGATCCTGAATGTCATATTGACAATAACTTAAGCAGTCTGTCTGAACCAACTATCAAATTAAGAGTTACAATTACAAACGAAACGCATAAAATTTTATTATATTAATTTCTTGTTGGAAATGTAAAGGTAGGTGTAAGAAATACGTACTTTAGACAATGGTATACGAAAGAAGTATAAAAGTAGAAAACCTGTAAATGTACGACAATGATTTCTAAATTAATTAGTTACTTGTGTTGTTATTCAAAATATAGATTAAGTAGTGATTATAGCAAAATAAACTGTGTTTTTAAATGTGTGTTTATAAAACTCTGCTAGTCCGAATAGTATTTTAAAAAATATTATCCATTTCACTACAAATCTATCCATATTATTTTTTTCAATATTGCCATGATTTACTTGGTTTAGTTATCAGTTATCACAATTCCTTATTTATTTATTTGGGACAGTTGTGTTATGTATCACATATTATATAAGCCGTAATAAAATATGTAAGTACCTATTTATTACAAAAACCTACTCATAAAGCAAAGTCTTATTGCTTTCAAATCTCGTGGTGATGTTCAAAACTGACTATTGTGAAATTGTCTTTGTAAATCTATCAAAATGTTAAGTTAACAGACATTTTCTGTTTTAATATCTAGCGGTTTCATGCCATTGCATGGGCGTAGAAAAAGAATGGACGGAATCTCATTGAAAAAATTGTATGGCGTTTCTTTTGTAAATCAAAGGTCTGTAATAATATGAAGAGACGTCACTCTAGAAGCGTCGTGCTGTGAATGTGTGAGAGCATTATTGCACTTACAAGAGACCTTAGCTTATTTATATAGCTCATTTTTTTCAATGAAATTCGTATCCTTTCCATGCGTCTATGCTTGTTAGAAAATGAAAGTTGGCGGTGACAAGACTGAATTATGTGTATGTAACGTTATTTGTGTGAAAAAAGCAGCAATGTATGCTAGCAAACAAGTTCGACAAGCATGCTCGAAGTTCTCTTGCTTTACGAGCATGCATTACTTCATAAACTCCTTACTGGACAGCGCGAACTAACGGCATTGTGAAGCAACGCGTGAAAAATTTTTCGTGGACAAATGATTTTAGATCTAATTATGGGTATTAAACATTAAAATCCTGTTATTTTCACGTGGATAGATCGATCTATTTACGTTGAATTAAATAAGACAATGATTTTTCCACGATAAACTCTTAGTCACGTCTTGCCGTGCTCAGCCATCAGCAAACGCTAGCTCAGTTGCGATCCGACAAACAAAAATAAATGAAAGAAAAATTTAAAAACATTTGACAATCCTACTCGAGTCACGCGCGGGCATGACTCCTATGACCAGAATGTACACGATTACAACAAAACTCGCATTATGTCGACGCGAGGTTACTAGCAATAGTACTAAGTAGTACGATGAAATAAACGTGAAAATGGCTTAACTTAAGATTACGTGTGGCCACATACATCCATCCCTTTCACACCGATTAATGTTAAAGAAAGTACTTAAATCCTAAATGAGACCTACCGTGAAAATAAGGTTTGATAAAACCATATCGAAAAGCGAGACTCAATACCTATTTAGCGATTATTATGCCGATATCGAAGACCTACCGAGTGCATCTTTCTACGTAATGTACTAAGTATACTAGTCGCATTTAAAAATACGAACCGAAATAAATATAAGAAACCTAATAGAAATAGAAGATATAGTTTTTATATAAGTAACAATTTTTTGCTCCTAAATTTACCAACGAAAACAAATTTTATTTAAAATCATACTAACGGTTAGTTACTTCTGTTAGGAGAAACAATTGCGCGTTATATTAGGATTATAGCAACTATTTCATAAAGATTATCTAGATCACTGTTACTTTTATATGTATTTGATTTATCTCATAAAATTTGCAAAAGTAACAAATCGTTTCTTTGTACTTTTAAGCAATTCACTAAATTACACCACATTAAATTCAACATGAAGAAATTTGAATGACGGTGTCTAAATAAATTGTTATTAATTACAAAAATTTAACAAATATGTGCAAATAAACTAAGAAGTTTGCAACGTTTGTGTAATTACATTTATATAAACTGAACAAATAACTAAGTGATTAAAATATGAATAATTAAACACATACTAGGATAATATAAGAACTGCGAAGGAGTGCAAGGTAAAACTATTGATAAATATGCCTCCTGATAACATTTTTTATACAACCGTTTCAAGTGTACCGTATCTAACTTCTACTTTCGTTCTGGATGCTTCTCGGAGCCTATGTGCCTGGAGGAAGGATCCCAATACACTATCCCAATCTGCAAAGCTTTTTAGAACTCTTCGTACCAACTTGTTTTAAATTGTAATCCATTTTATATAGCACGAATGAGCACTTTACAAATTGAAAATGTGTATCATAGCCCAGAGCTTAAAATGGAACAGCTGTCTCTCGACAAATCGTCCATCAATAAAATTAATATCATACTACAAAACTCAACGAACGCAATAATTTATTAAACTCTTTAGTTAAAAGTCAAACGACGATTTATCGAGCCACCAGCGCTCCAAAAATAAAAGGAAGATTGTACTCTGAGAATTAAAGTACGTGTAACTTACCAATTATTCACGATAATAATGTTATAATAATTGTACGTTACATTAAAGTTAAGAAATTTTAATTTAGGTGTCGTCACGCGTCGCTATAATTTACTATTTGTAGAATATAGAGGTAATGGAAAGATTTGTAATAATGAAACGTTCTAAAATATTAAATACATAATTTCTGAGACATATATTCGTCTAGGGGATATTAGATTTTTAATATAGCGTTTATATTACTTCGAATTTGTACCGGAAAGCGGGTGAACGCGCCGTTTAAGGGCCGTCCTAACCGCGCCTATAAAACATCTACGTTAGATGGCTCTGTATTGACTATTAAACAATATGACTCTATACTTTGTCTCTTTCCTAAATATACCAACTGTAATGACATTTCACTTATCATTTGTACATGGTCACCATCAGATGATCTGGTTAATTTTTTTTAATATTTTCCTAAATATACCAACAACAGCTCGTCTTAATTACTTTTCAAATACTTTATTGCATACATTTTTGTTTAAATGTATACTAAACTTTTAAATATAATTCTATAATATTCGAACGAGCAAACTTCGATAAAATTAAAATTGATTAACATATGAAACGTCATTACAGTATGGTAGCTCGTTAAAATAATAGGGATTCTTTGATATTGTTGAAATTATGTACTATCGATTTATGGCTAATCTAGTAATATGCAATAATAATTATCTCATTAAACATGTTGTCAAGCATCTGCGTGTAGATAAACTGCATATTTACAATACTATCATGCGTTCTATTTTAAGATTTCGATATAATATTCTCAACCTTACAATACGGTAATAAAAGCAGAGAATA
>DWBH01000250.1:0-13980 GCA_018230765.1 Ernsta delagoae
TATATCTATGTAAATTACTAAGGTATGCAGGTTTTGTCGAAATATATTAACTTCAACTTTAAAAAGAACTGAAACACCAAGTATAATTAGCTGCGTACATTTAAATAATGCATTTTAATAGTGAGGTACATACGAATTACTTTGCCTACATCTACACTAGGTATGTGTAAAAGATCAACGAAATTTATTTATAAAATACGTTATGTTTGGGACTCTTATGAGTAGGTGACTTACAGTACAACTTTTAGTGGAACTAATCGAATTACATCATAAATAGGAAATTTAGCTAAAGTTATTATATCAGGATGAATTTATTTATGTGTTTCCTATTCGTGCCATTTCTTCTCTTTTTTATTTAAAAAAAAAAGGTTTTGTCTCGCAATTTTCAAGTAAGTTCCAATTAGTACTTAAGTAAGTGCATACTTATCTACATATTTATGTGTTGTAAAATAGGCTCTTCGCCTTTTAAAAATCAATGATCTTCATAAAATAAAACGGAAAAAAAGATAAATTAACAACGAAAAACTTACCAATATGCCTCGTCGCTACCTTTAAAGCACCACTCTTATGCAAGACGGAACACCTGCAATAAGAAATATTACTTACAAAAAATAATTTTTTATAATTAAGAAAATAGTTTCACTGGCTGGAAGGAACATAGAAAGTGGATCATGGTGATTGATAAAATCTTTGAGTATGTATTCGTTAGATAGTTAATTAAGTATATAAATTAGGTCCAACATGTACCTATCTACTGTTTTCTACAATTTTTTGTTGTAATCTAATGAATAAAAATGAAAATGATTTTTTTGTAAACTAAAGTTACGTAAGGATTGCACTGTAGCATATATTCCTGAAACATTCGATCACACACGTATGACGTAACTGCAAGGCTTTCATCAATTTGTGCACTATTTTTTGCTACGAAATAGAGAATGGAAATTCGGGGCGCTTTTGCTTTGCGGGAATTTTGCCCATATACCTGCCTCAATTTATTTCTACGTGGTATACTGAGTCCGCGCAGAAATGGATTGATCCCACTAAGAGATTCTTCCGTAAAAATAGGTAGGTAAGTAGCTATGATCTATTCTCATTATAAGAACCTATAATGAGATGGTGAACGTACGTGATGGGTAATGATGAATTAATGATGATAATTTGAAGGGTTATTTATAAAATATGAACAAGTTTAGTAAGGATTTAAAAGGTAGGTATATATTAATAAAACAGAACGGAGTAAAGGCTAAAAAACAAGTGATAGATTTTTGCATATCATTGCGTAATATTCTTTTCTATAGCAATAACACACACGTAGTAATCAACCTTCTTGGTTTATTTCCAACATAATTATATTGAAAATGTGCGCAATCTTAATCTTTGAGCTTATAATTATATATCAATTTCATATTAAAGCGCTCAAATGTAACCCATATATAGACAGTTTGAAATTGCATCTAAATAGGAACCTATAACTTTGAAGAGTCCGCGTACCTAAACTCGAAGTTCCTAGATGTCCCTAGTCGTATAAAAAGCAGTAGCATCAGTATAGGGAGGTATCATAGTTCATGGTACAAAACTTTCTGGAGCACACTTCGGTAACACAATATAAAGACATCGTCAGCATACAATGCGCTCAGCTCGGCTCCCTCTCAAACCACAGGCGAGTGCCTCCTCGATGACTTCAAACCCGCTCACAAAAAGACATTGTTGTCCTGAGTACTCACCCACCTGCCTTTAAAATGCATGGTTCTTCGTCTTAGTAACACATCATAGAGTTTTTTCTAACAGTGCTCCATAAAATAGGTTACAGACATTATTACTGACTATCGGACAAATTCTGGATCGTTATAGGCACCTAGTCATTCCCTTTCACCATGATTTTATTATTCTTTTAAGTAGATACAAGTTATATTACAAGATTTCATCATTTAGAAGACTTCAGTTTTAAATTTATGTTCCTACCTGAAATTATCATATTATTATTAAACACCATCTCATTATTCAGTACCTATGTACCTACCGGGATTCACTCAAATCTATACGTATTTCATATACATACACTAAAAACATAAAATCATAATTTACAATCATAAGCACTACCTACTTTTATCATTTCAGCTCTTTCTTTATAGTAATAATTATATTCGTATCTAAAATCCAATTAGCAAATACAATGTTCAATAGAGAATGTTGGATTCTCTATTTCGGCGTTTCCATTTTGATTGTGGTAATGGTTGAATTCGAACGCTCTCAAATATTTCACCAACAAGCTGCCAATGTCGATAATAGCTTGATTTACTGACAACTGAAATCAATCACTGTGTCGCTACTTACAAAATGTACAGCACATCCTGGAATTGGAATCAATACCACTATTCGGACATACATAGCTACCTACATATCTATTATGTAATAAGTACCTGAATGACATACTGTTTAGATAAATTCAATTGCTATAGAGTGCTAGATTTACGGATGGGGAAAGACAGAGCAAGCGTACTAAGCAATTTACTGTAGATATTTCAATAGAAAAGAGATTTTCGCGGGATTTTAAAGAGATCGATCATTTTTGTTTCTATTTTTTTTTCAATTGGAGCCTACCTTAGCTACGTGAGGAGTACTGCGTAGGACTGAAAACGGACGGGTGAAAATGGGTAAAAACTTAAGCCTGATTGAAACCATCTTGGTTGTGGGTTTTTAAGTTGTGTTTATTAATTCAAGCCTAAGATTCGCATCCTGAACAAAATTGGTTATTCGCCGAAGTTTATTTCAGCCGAAGAATGCTTAATAGGTTAGATGTCGAAGAAAATTGGATTATCCTATATGCTGATTTGATAGTCGCGCTTAAGTTATCAAGGAAACCAATTGATTATGGACATCTCATTTTTATGGTCCATTTAATAATTAAGCACCAACCTAGTAGGATACAAAATACAAAGTTTATTGATTGAAAAGAATAGTATAAAGGGCTTTAAATGCGAAAGAGGTCTGTATATTGGAGTTTAATGTTTGGTAATGAGTCTAGACCGATAAAGGAAAGGAAAGGACTGAAAGTAGTAAAAAAAACAAATATAACTCGTTAGTAAAACGCGTGAGCAGTCTGGAATTCTGGATGCCGCTTGGGTTTTATTTTGTAAGGCAAGCACAGGACTTTGTAGTTTTATTTTAACTCTGCTAGTGTTATTTCAAGGAACGCGAAGTGCAGAACATACCCATTTTGAAAACAAAGTGTCTACCTACTTACTTCAGATGTAGTTTTGTTAGTCTGGTGTGATTACAAAGACGTAGCTAAGTACATCTCATATATAATAACTTGGTTTGTTTATTTATTGATGATAATTTGGAATTTACCATGAATATTTCACAATGTACTTACCTACATAGACAGTTCAATGTAATGTACCTACCTACTTAACATAAAATTAATAATATATGTGCTTTAGATAAGTAGCTACAAGAATTTTTTATTGACTTCAAATCTAAAAATATTTTTAAATAACAAAATAACATGGTTCCTTACCGTTTCTTTTCACAAACAAACCTAATATACTTCATTGAGTAAATAATTGATCTTTAGCTACAAAGTTTACCTTCCACTACCTACGTTAGCTCTCAGTTCACAGCGAAACTTGATTATCTCGTACAATGGATTTAAATTTTATTCAATCTAGCACTTCAGTATGATATCGACACTACACGTGGAGTGGCGCCCTCGCGTGTCGACAGCTAATGATCGATCACCCAGCCGGGAATTACCGTGGAATACTTAATGATACCCGCTGTATAATTTGATATGGATATAATGATTATAATATCCTTAGTACGTGATATCTTAATTGTAGATAATAATAGAAAATTAATTTTAATAATTTAGTTTAGGTAAAATAGTGGCATAATTTTATGCGCGCTTCCGTGCTTCGAAGGACACTTTAAGTCGTCGGTCCCGGCTGTTGTTGAAAGATAGCAATCATAAAATCTAATTTTTTTTATAAGTAACTAACACGTTACCTTGTGATTTAAACTAGATCATTTATTTATTTTTTAATGTATAAATAAATTCGTGCATAATGTGTACATAATCAGAGTTTTATATACCTAATCTAAAATTGCTTGGTTACCTAATATTAATTATTGTCATAAAATTATCATTTTAATAAGTAAACGACAAACGATTGCTTAGCATTCCTAGGTTCTTATTAACAAACACAACTTAAGGCTGAGGCTGAGTATATCTTGAGTGCGTAAATACCTATGAAAAACGCACACTCAAGAAGTTCTAAGTTTTTAATCTTAAGTTCTGTTCATTACTCGGGGCCTTATTGATACAGCTACAAAACAACGCAATAAAATCACTTTCTAACTTGTTATTCTCCAGTAATAATTAATTTAAATACAGATCCACTATTTTGTTGACATTTAATAGCATGAAGTGTCGTTCTAGCTTTCAGTGGATATGTTCGTAAACAACAATTACCCCGCTCAGTCCCAAACCAGGGTTCCGAGGCGCTACTGTTTGCAGACGACTATCGAACCCCCTACCCGATAATTACTTCGACGCTCTTATCGAGTACTCCAAAATCTAATTTCCATACACTATTAAACTTTTCAGATTAACGCGAAACTATAAAATTCTCATCGCCTAGTCTGTGCATGTTTTCGAGAGATCAGTAGCTACCTACGTACAAATAATTATAATAGTAGTTATTTGATAAAAAGACCTAGCTATTCAAATTCAGTTTTTGTGATGTGTGTAAGTACGTTTTCTAAAAGCGAATAGAATTTTAGATGATTGCTACAAGTAGGTATTCCTACCTAACATTTTCTCTCTAATTTGATCGTTTATTTATGTATTATATATATTATATATTATATAGTTCGTTATTATAAAAAGGAAAGTCAAAAAAACATACCTACATATTCAATGGCTTGTACCTATTCTGAAATAAAGAAAAAAACTTTCTATCCGATAACTATTATTCCGGTTCAGTCACACAATGACATCTGCAATACTTGGCAACAAGAGCTGCATGCATAGCCGATAGGTGAAAAAACCTATGCGAACGAATGTGCTTTTGAAATATGAATACATTGATCGTTTCTCGAACGAAGAAACATTGTGAAATATCCCTGTCTGTTTCCTTTCTAAATAATTTTATGAACAGCTACCATGATTTGTATCACTTCTTGAATACTAGGCAGTATAATTTTGATAAAAGATAAAATAGTAGATCATATCTTGTCAAGTAGTTTTAATTGGTGACTGGCCGATTGGTCTAGTGATTAGCGAACCTAACTGTTAACTTAACCAAAGGACAAAATGTTTGTGTGATGAGCATGAACATTTTGTGTGTCTTTGCATATTTGTATAATAAAGGAGGTATAATATATTTAGACAAATGTAATCATATCGGTATTTATCATGTGTTTATCTGTTATATTATGTATACCTACCATAACACAAGCTTACTTCTCTTAGATACGAATTCGAATTAGATGACCGCGTGCGAGATGTTTCGAGATATTTATTCATTAAATTAATATTAAATCATGTTGATCAAAGCATCCCTTTAAAATTCCTGTATTAATCACATGAACTACGTAATCGGCGCCATTGATATTCTTCCCGGCCTTGTCTAGTTTTAACAAGCATTGGCGAAACTTAACCTAGTTCCCGTGAAAAATTGGGTTAGATCTAGATAAAGGCGATGCCGACTGAATAGCCCTTTGTCTTTTATTCTAAGAATTTTACACTTTGGACCTGACATTCGTTGCACTGGTTTTCAACATTATTTTTTTGTAAAATCATCACAGCATTTGATTCATAATTAATCAAATCCACAAAAAAACTTTCTCTCGTTACTCCTTCAATATTCCATTTTCTTCTTTTAAAAGTAGGTATACAATTTTTTTATTAAGGCAAAATAATGAAATACAAATATTCTACCAAAATTTCAATATTCTGACAAAAAAAGTTTAACTGCCCACGTAAAATGTGCTCAGTACGAACCGCTGTTTTTGAGAGCAGCCATTTTTCAACGTCACATCCGACACACATACCTATCGGAGCTTCAACTCAAAACGTTGTTGTATAAATTATTATAGCTGAAAAATATAACGAGAGTTCAGTTTTTAAAGCACTTCCGCATACAATTTCTGCTGTAGATTTTAAAGAGATTTTTTTAGTGCAAAATTCTATGTGAATTGGGTAGGTAGGTACGTATGTACACACATAATACAAAATTTTGATGCAGTAGGTTACACGAATTACCACAGGAAACGTTAAATAAAAACCTTCTCTAAAACCTCTGAATGATGAACCGCTATAATAACTACAACACCTTTACACTACACGGATCTACCTAAAATGAGGCATATTACTTACTTTGAAACATGTTTATTATAAGGCACCTAGTTTAAGCCGATACAATAGCACATTAATGTTTCAGAAAGGCCTGAGGTCCCCGTGCCGGACCAACCGTCCGATTGTTTACTGTGCCCCTGCCCATGTTTGTTAAGCGACAGATTGCACAGTTTTACTAGTTTTATTAGTTTTGAACAATAATTTTTATTTAATCAAGGATAGTTTTACAAAAAAACATTAGACTCGTAAAAAATCATGTATCGCACGTGCAACTTGCGACGCTTTGTAGAATGCTAGCGTCCATAGCCTACGGCACATTAAAACCATACATATAGGTATATAAATAAATCATATACCTAATACACTCTTATTTGTGTTTGTAAGTGAAAATGGTTTCAGAATTGAACGGCTGCATTAACAAGAATTTCAGTGTCTACGGCAACTCGAATTTTAAAATGTTTCTAAAAGCGTGTAAAATTGTTTCCTGGCATACGGTGCCTGAATTTAACTGAAAAATGTTTTATAAAAGTAAGTAGTTAGGTACCGAAAGTTTTACATATACATACCTACCTACCTACTTAAACATATACCAAAAACGTTATAAAAATTAAAATTGTGTGATACATATTTTTATTTAATTAAAAATACTCAGCTATTTTCAGAATTGTCACAGCAAATGGTACCTACCCATTCTAATTTTACTTAAATTCTGACCGGGTCGGTGCTATTATAGATTTTTAAATTACCATCTTTAGTTAGTTTTTAATTACAAAGAGCACTTCCGAACTCATAAATCTCTAGAGCACGCGGATGGATAATGCGCATTAAAATCCAACTAGATGTTTGCTCACGAGGCATCGACTTGCTAAGTAGATCAAAGTGCAAAGTGCTAGTCTAGTTTACACCAAGAATCTTGTGAAAGTCATACAATTGAAGGATTGAGCGTAATTAATAGTTTGCATTGAATAACCTGCAGATAAAAATGGTTCTTTTAGTAGCTACTTCTTTAAATTTTGTTTGACACCTCAGTTGAACTCCAATCCCCTTATTATTAACGTGAATTTAAATTAGTAGGTAAGTGAAGTAATACTTCTTTCGTTATGTTACGTACTAAAATGACATCATTATTTTTAAACCATTGCTATTGATGGTTCATATTTATTATAAGTGCGTATTCTTTAACTTTCCGGTATATTTACATATATGTTTATACGCCTTTTTTGTAGCAAGATAAAGGCAAATAAAGAATATTGCGAAGGAAATTTTATACGAAGATAAGACCATCTAAGCGGTTAAGCGCTACACACATATATTATGTACATAGCCACATGCATTGTGATGTGATAACTTTTCCCCTAAGTATTTTACCGACTTATGCGACTTTACATCCTTGGTCTTGCAATGCTTCCATTTGGAATTTCTAGGAAAATATAAGAAAAATGTCATAACTTTTATGTACTTTTTGTCTATAGATAGGTATAGGTATCTACAAGGTACTTTAAAGTCAATAAAAAACTGTCATGTTAAGGGACTTACATAAATACAATTACATCAATAATTAAATAGTAGGTAAGAAGTAGGTATCTATTGTATTTAGTTGGATTTCGATTTCCACACATAAGTAAGTATTAAGTATAGCTTCGACTTAAAATAAGTTATTCGGCATCCATTAGCTTCTAATCTTAATCTCTTTAAGATCAACTCCAAATCTTATTAAGATTTGATTAAAGCAATCATTTTCGTTCGCTCTTTAACGCTGATTACATGCCATGCTAATTCCATTCCCAGCATTATTGTGTGTATACACATATCTACCACACAAGGAATTTTTCAGGAGCTCCCGTCGTTGGAAATGTAAAAAGTACTCAACCCGTGGTCGCAACGTTAAGAGCATAAAAGGATTTTTTTTTATCACATTGATGTTAAAATAATCCTTCTAGAACCACCTCCAAAGGATAGACGGAAAATACCGATGGGTGCTAATGATTAAGGACCTCGTTAGCGTTCGAAACTAGTCGGACATCCCCGAAAAACACACGTGACTTTAGTAGTAGCCTTTAGTAGTTTTAAAATACTTATCTATTAAGTAATATTTAATTTTGGATGTTTATACTTCGATATTTTGCTTAATCGATTCGGATGTACATAGTTTCGTAAGCGCACAGCTCGTAACCTTCTCTAACACAAAAAAAAACATACAGACGAATTGAATACCTCCTCCTTTTTTGAAGTCGGTAGAAAAACATCACACCATCACTCGCTTTCGACGTAAAGGAAGAACAAACATGTATACACAGATAATTTTGTTCCTTTTCAATACAAATGAGCTGTTTACGAAGCCTCACGTAAGCGGTAACACGATAAGCTCCAGTAACCCCCTCCCGCCTCAAGTGTCACATTTGCGTACGAGCACTCTCATCGACCCTTTATAAGCTCCTGTGCCTTCTTTATGGTGTATTAAGTACACATGTTACGAGCAAACAACAGTTCTAACCATATTTTACTTTTATATTACATACGCAGCAAGTAGGCCACATTTTTTACATAAAAAAAGCTGTGAATATTAAATTTTATATCGTAATTATGATAGGTAACCTATTCATATATCTGATGACGTAGGTACTTTGCTAATGCTATTATGATTTTTAGTATAAATATTATGTCCTTTGAAATGCCATTCTAATTTAGGGTGCACACATACATAATACTTATATACTTAAATTGTTCATATTATATTAAATACTCGTACATACAATTAATGACTGATCATGATGAAATCATGTTTACCTACCGTAATTTTTTTGTTAATGTAACTTTTAGGGAAGAGAACTTCTTAGGACATTATTATTATTGCATACAGTTTGAGAAATCCAAAATAAATCTTTTATATTTTCAACCTGATTACGTAACCAAAAAGTTAAGAACCATTAAGAAAGTCTCGACAGAAACAGAACGCCTTCCGGGCATTTATCTTCCACGTGGAGGTAAAACGGGCCTAAATAAAGCAAAACCTATAAGGCTTTGAAGCAACAATGAAAAATACGTACCGGCTTGCGAGGCGCGTCGGTAGCGTGGTGTGGGGCGGGCGGGGCCGCTCGACTCGGTAGCAGGAACAATGCGGCCCCAGCGTGAGCACCACTGCACAAACAGAAAAAAAACACATGAACAACCGTTCCAATTATTGACGTGGGCATGAGATGAGAACCTTCAGTTACACGCCGTAAACCCATCGTAAGGCCGTACACCAATGAGAATGAGATGAGAGATTTGTCATCCATATTTTTTTAATATTTCGTAAAAAGACGTTTTTTCCATTCAACAGCGTTATAGATAAAAGTACTATTGGGATCTGTCATTGTGGCATAATGGAAACAGAACCGCTTAAGCGACTGCATGCGATACTCCAATGCAGCTTTTTTAAGTTCTAGGCAAGCCAGCACAATTCTCAACTTAGGACTTCTAAGCATTTTCGCATAGTTTCGTTGAGCAAATCTTAAAACCTCTCCTCGTCATCACTCTTGACATTTTTCCACGACTGTGATAGCGAAAACCAGGACTAACCGTTTCTAGCTGCCTACTATTTACTTCAACTACTCGTATTCAAAATCCCAAAATTATAATTATTTGTGTTAATTGGAACCAAAAGAAAATTTACCTTAATTTTAATACCACAAGTACCTACTCAAAGGTTAGAGTTTCATATAAAACGTCTCGCCTGTGATTTATTCAGCGGAAACAACCATTTTCTATATAATAAAGTACGAATCTCAGAAATCGATTTCCGCCTACCGGAAACGGCAAAGTTTACCAGATATTGCTTCCTAGCAATATATTTTCTTTGGAATGTAATAAAATACGGAATCGTATTTTTCATAAATTATAGAGCTCGTCATCAAAACAGAAGTTAAGTAAGTATTTTACTGTACTGTTATACGTTTTGCGTGCTGATTATTTTGAACCATGTAATGTAAAATATGTGAGTAATAAAAAAGTGAAAATTATTTACTTGTTCCCTTAGCATGTACGATGAAATCATTAAGTTGTTCCCGAGATTTTGTAGGGCAAATCTTTGCACGCTCGGCCGAACTTTCATCTCAAAGTAGTCTAAATTGCTCTCTCCAATCACTCCAATGTAAAAAAAATCTTATGTAAATAAACAGAAAGCCAGTAGGTAATTATCGACTGCCTCCAGCTACTGCTTTGAGTAATTATGTAAATATACTAATTAGATATACTAAGTACAATTCACAAGAATACATATTATTGTTTGTAAATATACCTAATAGATATCAGTAAAAGAGAGTTTAAGAAGAAATATGATAGAACATAAAAATTAGGTATCCTTTACGGAATGTATTAATTATAATAGTTGTTCATGAGATTTAAATATACATACACGTTAGATTCTAACCGTTAGAGTACCTGTTGAAGATGATATTGTGTAACAAATTACAAGCACTTACATAATTATGTATGTAGGTACATTTACAAGAGAAACACTTAGCGACATCTCGCAAGTTAAGGTACATCCGCTTCCGCAAATCTGGCATGTCGTTCACGCATCAGTCCTCACACTCATCGATCCGCAGGGAGTATTTATAAAGCAAATTGTACTCGTATTACAAGTGTACACCTACGTAACGTGTTTCGCATGAGTGGGGACAAGGAGTGAAAAAACGTATGAGAAATCCATTGGAAATCGAGGGGGAGATGGAGGCGGGCGGGGGGACTCGCCGGATATACAGTCTGCTCGGGATATGATGGCTACTAAACATATTTCTTACTGTGAAGGTAATATTATAAGATGTGAGGCACGGACTTCGGTAATACGGATATGGAATAGCCGCTGGCGGTATTGAGGAAAATTTTCCAATGATTCATATACATATAAGTATACTTTGCCAGTACACTTGAGTGAATTGAATATTACAGATACTGGTTTCTACAAAACTGCACGCTGTAGATATCAAGAATAATATAAATCGCTTCAAATTTCCCATTTTATTTATGTTAAAATTAAGGTATTTCTTTACCTATAACTTCTTTTATATCCTGCTTAAAGAGATTTCTAGTTAAGTTATGAAGTTTCCTGATATCAATCGCGCTTTAAAGTTTAGGGTGCGCCCGCATTGGACTTACTTATCACTTAAGATCCTGAAGATTTCCGAAACTATACTTACTTACATAATAATTTTAATGTCCAAAACGTGAAAAGTTTTTAGTAGGCGGTGGGTTTTACACTTAAAAACGACATAATGACATACTAATAAGTAGGTACTTACATCAACTAGCACATAGTCGTAAAATAGAATAGTAGGTAAAATAACTACTGGGAAGACTTATAATATTACTAGCTGACATTTTTTTAAATAAAAAACATGGCCAGGAAACTGGTCCAGCAGTTTTTTGTTATTTGAAAACAAACATAAAAATGTTCTCCTCATGCTATTACTTTGGATAATATTATGATAAATCCATGAACAGCAATATTCAATTTTAAAATTGCATTGACCGAAACGCTACGTGCGGACACGGCCTTAAACCAGCCGCTGTCGACGCTCAGACGTTAATTGGAAGTAAAGCGACGACTCCATCGACACCATTAGCGACGTAAAAACTGAAAAGGCCCCATACACATGTTTTCAAGCCACAAAAGCTGAAAGGACTCCATACGCGGAGTAGCACAATTTAGCGGCTTAATGCACGTGAACCCTCCCTACTTTTATACGGAATAGGTAATTGAAATTGTTTCTATTCGCTATTGCTCCGGTGTTATGCGTTTGATAAAATTTATTGCTCACCTGCGCTTAGGTATCTGCAACGCAATTACGTGAAATGGAGTTTGTAGTACTTTTACGGGTTATTGCTTGTAAATTACCTGTTTCGTGTCCTAACCTAAGCACTCGTTTTGTAAACATTAATATTAGTTAAAAAACTTAGACGCTTTATATAACAGGTAGTTATGACCGAATTTATAAGCAAATATTTAAAAAAAAACATGGAAGTATTTAGGCATTATAGCTAAGTAGATACCTACTACCTATAGGTATCATGTTTTTACGTTTAACAAACAAACACATCGAAAATGTTATATTTGATGTAGGATATTAAGAAAGCTCTCCACATATTAATGGTAAAATGTCGTGTACACAGCCTAAAATGTAGTAGGGCACCGTACTATCCACACAAAGCAGTATTTCTAGACGGCCAAGTGGATGATCCATTAGGAACCACGCTTAAATCCTTTTAAGCGTATTTATTCAGTTCGCACTCAACAGTTTCAATATTCAGACCCTCTTTCTCTGTTTACATTGACGCAACGTATCACTCGAGCCCATAGGAAGTCGGAGATCACGTCCTTAATTAAAGACATCGCTGACGCCGAACAAAGCGTAATCACATAATGCTAAGTATAAGACCTTGGTGTAGGCAGCAAGATCCCCAGTAATGTGTAGCGAATGGTCCGCATTGATAAGGAAAAACGGGTAAATAAGGCGCTGTGAGTGCTCAGCCCGGAAGGGTCAGGCGGGGAGTCGGGGCCGGCTGCTTCCGGCGGATATACGGCCGTCCGCTGGCTTAGCCGGCGCACTCATAGCCGCGGGCTACAGGTCTCCGAGCGAGTTCATACACAGACATTTCAACGTAAAGTAAAATACAATGTGACTCATACGAAGTAATAGGTACTCCTCCGTTTTATGTAACGCTATAAATGTCGGTAACGAATTTGTACCGTTATGTAGCGTTCTTCTTGATGAACTTCTTAAACCATACCGTAAACGGTTATAGAGAATACAAATATTTTGTATGTAAGTTTGGAGGTGTTAATGTCCAAATGTGGTCCAAACCAATATTCGTATAAACCCCAACAATCGACTTTGATTTCTTCTTGACATAGTCAAAGGAGCTTACTGAGAAAAAGAAAAAACGCTCGGAAAGAATGAATAGAGCGAAATAAAAAATTCACAGAAACACCGAGGTCGGAGTTTTTCCTGTCACCGGGCACAAACAATGCCTCCATTGTGTCCCCCCCTCCTCCCCTCTGAAGCGGCGGAGGAGGAAACGAGCATCTTTTGTTTCCATCCCCGCACCCCTCGCGGAAACGAGAGCTTTGAACTCGCGGTCATCTGTTTACATCGCGCCGACTATAGAAAAAAGACATACGATCAAGGAAGAAAGACACGTTACTAGAGAAGGGAAGTCCCTGACATCTGTTTGACATGTGGCTTACATAAGCCTATTATTATGCCATGATAAAACAAATTGGAACAATTAATTTACTTACAAAATGCATTCACCACTCGTATGAGTGAAATTGCGATACTTATACCATGTACAAAAGAGATTCATGAAGTCTCTGTCGCCTATGGGTATTATTAATAAACGTGGACAAAATGTAAGCCTGGTTTAATAATGATGCTTTCGCGGTCTTTCATTATTTTACTAAAAGTGACAGCATTATTTTTAAACTATGACTAACTTGTCGGGTTAGTCATCGCTTATTAAGTAGGGGGTATAAGCCTAGCTGTGGACATGCGGCTCATTTTCTATTGTCAAATTCAACATCTTCGTACTGTTTCTTTTTGACCAATGTAATTTTTGTATACCTTAGTATTCAAGAG
>DWBH01000251.1:0-13974 GCA_018230765.1 Ernsta delagoae
TTGCGGTCCGAGTCAGCGGAAGCCTCATTCATAACACAATTAGAATTCAAAAACGTTCGCTCGTCTGGTTTAAGCCGTGTGGTTCTGTTGCAACGCGCTGCGCTGTGCCTTGCTGCATTCAGTTTGACCCACGCCATATCATCGGATCATCACTTATCTCGAATTTGATCGACATTCACATACGCAACAAGTGTAAACAAACGGATTACAAGTGTTACTGACCTAATAAAGCGACCCCTTTTTACCCAAGACGGTTCAATAAAGAACTCCCTCTAGGTAAGTAGGTACATTCTATCTAGAATACATAAGAGTGGCGGTCGTGACCTTTTAATGTAGATATGCTTCAATGTACATATAGACGCCCGCTCCGTTATGTACAGACAAGTCGCGGATTAAAGAAATGCTCTCCCCTCGATGGAGGTGGCACAGATCTAGAAGTATCAACTGCAGACTTATAATGAACTTGTGTCTTTTGGGTTATTTCCTGACAGAGATGGCTTACTGGGTAAGACAGTTTCTTTTTTACCGCTTAAGGAAATAAGAGAACTCAATATGGTCATTCGTTCAACTCGTATCGCTAGTAAAATTGATTAAAGTGCTTTCGAAAACGCGCACACGACCATAGTTACTTATAAATACTAATAAATTTTCCAGGAATAAGTTTTTTTCCTATTTTAAAATATAAAATTAACGTGTAAAGTGTGAGAATACGAAGAGCAATAAGAGAAAAATAGCTTTGTTAGCCATATTTGAAGATTAAATAGAAATGGCCGTAGAGATGAGTAATTTAAGAGCATTTCAAGCAAGTTAGGCTATGAAAGCAAACGTACACTAAAGAAATGCAAAATACTACGCATACCTATCAATACATAATATACAGCGAAGTGACAAAACAGTCACCGTAAAGAGTTTAACACTTTAACTTAATCTCATAACCAGAGAATCTTTTGTGACTTAACACCTTATGACATTAACACTTGATTAGATTATGGTACTACGCAGAAATACATTATGTATGTATGAGTCATTTACTTTTCCGACTGCGCTCAGAACGAGTCCTTGGCATTGGCCCCTTTTACATTCACACACATTTATCGATGTAAGTTACGTCACCCCAGTTGCATTATTAAGGCTAGTGGTGTAATTAAATTCGAGCATGCAATAAGGCGTTAAATTAGTTTTTGTTTACTGGTTACGAGGTTTTGTAGACGTTGTTTAGACGAAATAGTTTTGACTGAACGAAAATACGCAGATAGTATGTTTTGTTCGCGATTCAGTAGAAGTTTCTCCGGTGTAAGTTTTGTTGAGAACTTAGGTCTTGAGATACAACAAACTTCTCACTTGACGCCATTTGTAAGTACTTGAAGTTATGTTTCTTGTTTCATGACATTACGGCCGTCCGATTGCAAGAAGTTTCTTGAAAGTGAATTCTATTGGTCTGTTTTTAACTTGAAAAAACATTGTTGCAAATCATCCCTCTTAAATTATTATTGAACATCGTCTCGTCAATCCAAGAACTAGAATGAAACTGAGATGCAGACGCGAGCCAAACATAGCTAATTAAATTACATACGTAATTGTGAACACGTAACAATCTGTCACACGTAACTCATAAGTAGGTGGTAGGTACAAATACATTATCAAGGCATGTAGGACGCCCGTGCACGTGACCTGACGGTTAGGCCAGCCAACGCCGTGATAACGTGCTTGACCTACACAGGTTTCCCTTGTTATTAATCCTTCGTTTTGATTTCAACCGGCAACGGGCGAAGGGGGCCGGCAATTACGTGACGTCACCACGGTTTAACGACCCCATTACAACATACTGTATGAATGAATGAATGCAAGCCGCGTGACGAGTGACGTTTTTGTCCGCCAATACATGTCGCCGTGATGCAAGGTTGCCGCTTCTCACTTAAAGATACGCGTGACGTGACGTTCATTTTAATGTCGGTAATTAGGCACTACTGACAATTATAATAGTGTTTGAACAGATGTGATCGATTAATAAGTGCTTACGGGTAAGACAATGCGTGACGTTTAAATACGTCGATAACAAACAAAACTTGCTAGCGCTATACATATTTTATTTCTGTTAAAACGAAATACATCCAGTTGGATATAGGTGAATCAAACACATTCTAAACAGAACCTTATACAACCAGCAAAAGCGAAAGTAATAACACATCAACGAAATCTTCCATAATGCTTTGCCGATCTCGACCGACTAATTTAGTTCGCGCAACTTACTGAACCACATTGGCACATTCCAAGTGAAAATTATAATAGATGAGACGACAGTTAAACGGTCAGCTACCCGACGTGGTATGCGTCGGACGCCGGGCCCATTATCCAAGCACAACACAATGACACGAGATACGATTATCGGTCGGTCGGTACGCGGGTCCGAGACGGCTCGCATTGATTTTACGAAATCCACATCACGGACTCAGAATGAACGGTCTCAGTCGGCCCATTCATCTCGTTTTCATGTACACACCGCCGCTATTGCGATACGAAAGTGAGAGCGAAATTTACTCGGGCTGCACTACGCACAGAACCACGTACCGTCCTAAATACGGACAGAGAATAGATATCGATCGCCGCCTAACTCACTAATAGATAATCAAAAGCATTGTGTTTAACTAAAGTATCGATGTGTTAGAGAAACTAATGTTCTAACTATGTAATACGTCTTCAATATGCTCACACAAAGTCACAACCCGTAATATGAACGTAACCGATACGTAATGTAGATCGCGCAAGTATTATCCGACGCTAAGATATTCTTTGAATTGATGACAGAAAGTGAGTTTTTTCAATAATCCTCCACTCCCGGGAAGATGTGGTGGCATCTCAACAAAACGCATACTGTAAATCCACATCACAAAGCTAAATCTAAATATAGCGGGCGCCGATATCAGCGGCTCGCCCTTGAACCAGTCGCACGGAAACATTTTATTATTATTACCGAGCTGTCGGCGAGCACGAGTATGTCGGGTCGACGACCCCACAACCACGTGTCTCCTTATCGACAACTATCTAACACGATTGTGGGTAAACAACATGCCGAGATAAATGACTAATTCCATAACACTTGTTTATTTGAGCCATTCATAAATAATCAGCGTAACGTCATAACGATTTCGTCGACAATGCCTCAGTTTGATTGTGATCGTGTTTTACGATTCTCACAGATATACGATCCGCGACGTCGATTACACGAAGCTGCTTAATTGGACATGAAAATGTGTCATGGTCTTGATTGATATCAATTTCTTACATAATCCCATACATGTAATTATTTGTCACGGTAACTATTGTAATGACATTCAAGGAATTCTTCGCACTAATCAGATGACATTATCTTGAGAAGTTATTTTACCGCAAAAAACTAAGACACGTTCATCATCAAACCGAAAGGAGATGAGAACAGAAAATGTGTTCAGAATAGAAAACCAGTAGAACTTTGGTATTCAGTATTTGGTACACATTAAAACTATCGTGTTTTTACTCGTCTTCCGTAAATTTTACTACGGAAAATGTAAGTATTATATTCGTACGACATGATCGAAGCAATGGACTGCCTTACAAAGCGCATAAACGTTACATGAAAATCTTTAATCTCTTCACGTTTTCGCTTTGGAAATTACCGCTTGGTGGAGTCTGGCCTTAACTATAAACAGATGTGCTTAGTTCAAATTGGCATGAGCGACTTGATACTTTGACTAACTCTAATAGCGTTACATTAACAATATTAACATAAATAGCTAATTTTTAATAATTGTTCATAGTATCCTTCAACACAGAATCGAATACATCTTACGTATTTAAAAAGAATACAAATTTTGTAAGTACCCTAACTCGTGTATCAAAACGATCCTTGTCCTCCTCACGATCTACACCTCGGCGAGATCTAAAAACACAAAAGCGAACTGGCTATCACTCTCACCAGTACCGTCACGTAGAGGCAGCAATTTGGGGTTCGACACTCGAGTAGAAAAGCACTCTCCAGCGACTCGATTAATTGCAAAGAGCGTTGACGAGCGGAAGACCAACCGCATCGTGAGAAGTGGGACAACGTTATGTAACCGGTATTTTGTTCACCGGCCAACCTACACAGGTACATCCTTACAAATGCGTACGACCTTGAATGTGAACTCTAAAGTGTAAACAGGCACGAGCTCGATGCATTGTTTTATGGCAGCACGCCGCGGAAAGGCAACAACGGACGCGCTAGGATCTAAACGTCGTAACGCACCAAAGGACCACGATACGCTTTTATGCTTTGATTCACGAGTTTCACGCCACGGTTACATTACTTTGCAAAACGTTCTTACTATTACGCAATATTTTTTTTAATTCTCCGACAGAAAAAGAAGCAATCAAACTGAAAAAGTAACAATACAAAAAACAATCAGGCCTGTACATTAACAAAAAGTGAACATTATAAACAATTCCACGAAATTCGTTACAAACAAAAGTCGGCGATATTAACCAGTGATAAAAACCGCCGAAATAATCGCTCGTATCCGTAAAGCACAGACTTCGCTTATGCGGCTTTTACCGCAATACGCAAGTTCAACGTCAAAACAGCCGCACAAAGCAACATAAAAGATTCCATTTTTGCCCGACATTTCAAATTTCGCATACAATGTGGGAAAGCTCAAAGGCCGGGTCGCGAGCCGTGTTCGGGTTGTAGGCAAAATGGAGCCCTTTCAAACTCTCGGCGTGGCAGATAGATAGATACACGTGTCAGATGTCAGGTTCCATTCACGTTGATTCCGTCAAACACACGTTCCGCCGCCGCTGCCTCTACATAATGTATGTGCGGAAAGTGGAAGCGGCAAAATGACGTCGAAACCCCGCGGTGCGGTTACCTTACCCCGTTTTGGAGTTGAGAGGCGAACGCACAAATCTCCGCCTGGAAGCGAGTAATATTTGCCTACACATCAAACTTTCACTATCGCCGTACGCTTTCGTTTTTATATCCGCTAACTGCGGCGAGCCAGCTTTGTTATTCCTCCACGATGCTTTTTTTCTTTTACTACCGAACAAACGACGTGCTGTGACGGCGAATAGTTGATCGAACTTTGGGTTTTATTTTTTAAAAAAGCCTCAATTTTCGTCCCCTAGTGTCGTGAAACCGAAACAAAAACACGTAACCGCACAAACTTCTGTTTTGAAACCTTAAACAACAGTAAACTTAATGTTGCTTTACATAATATTCTGTTCCGTGATTTTATATCTTCTTTAGTATTCTAAACCGTAATTCTACTTCACTAGAAGAATAACAGAGTGAAGATAGCCGATAATCCTGTGCTGGTCGGCAGTCTGCTACATTACTGATATACGATGTAAGAAATTTACAGAAGGATTTACCATGTTGAGAGCAATGATTTACAATGATCCTGAACTATGCATTGCCCATGAAGACTTCTATTTAGGACTTCCCTAAAGTTTGGTGGTAAATCAGTTTCCTATTTACTGTTGAGACTTTAGAAGCAGAAAAATTAAGATTATTTATTGTTGACTACTGCTACTCAGGTACATAGTTGCTTCAGGTCATGGTGCAATTTCTTATTCATCTGTATGAAGTATGTGTGTTGCATATATTATGTATGCAAAACAGATAAGCAGATTAAGGAATGTTCTGTAAACTGGCAAGGTATATCAGATCACATTTCTTTAAGGATAGTATATTAACTATGGGGTGCCTATAGTTCCTGCCCATGTAGAATTATGATATAGAAAAGAATGAAGTCACATAATTGAAAACAATTAAATAACAAAGATAATTGAAAACAATTGAGATAATTCAAAAAAAGAATAATTTAGAGACCACTTACCACCTAAACAATTTTAGACAATCTTAACTTTGTGCTGACATGTAATTTAATTTTGTTATGCAAAAGAAAAGTTATATGACACAATTTTTACAAAGTCTAGCTCAGTATTTTATGTGTCCTCAATATTTTCTTAACTATTCCAAATTAAACTTAAACACAAGAAAATCTCAGAGATTAATCAAGAGATTTTAATGAAACTTTATAACACACTGTATTCAGAATAATAAATAAATAATAAAAGGCAGAAAATATTTTTTTAAATAAAAGGTTTATTGGCCTAAGTATTAATAATGTTAAAATTTTCATGCTAACAGAAAATTTCAATTAAAACATTTAAAAAAAAAGATCTAATTATGTTCTGCTTTATAAAGTTTCATTAGAATCATTTTGAAGATTTTTTCTTCCCAGATAGTATGAAACCCACTGGAAACATGTAATCCATCCATCCACCGGGTTGGAATGTATGTTCTTTACAGATTGTTGATTTTATTTATAATTATACATTCTTATTACGGTATAATATATCAGTTAGTGTTTTAAGAGTATATATATATATATATATATATATATATATATCTATCACTGCTGTTTTTCCATCTTGATTCTGCAATCAAAAGTATTATAGAGTAGAAGCAGTCCCAATGATCTCTTATCTTTCGGTTTTAAAATTAACACTTACAAATGGTATTGTATAATATAAAATAAAAAACTAATACGTGTTTTTATATTAGTTGATGGAAAGATGGAATTGTCGATTGCCTAACCAATACCTGATGTCACACATTTGAATTCATAAAAAGATATTCAAGTTAGTATTTTTCATAAATTGGATGATAAACCATAAACAAACCTAACCATAAAGGTTAGGTACATAGCACAAAAAAAAATTAAAACCTTTGACAGCATAAAATATAAAGCTGAATTCATGGATTAAAAAGAGACAGCATATTATGTACGTGGAAGTGCTCTTGATGCCTTGTGGTACAAAATGAATCAGAAGAATTAATTAATAAGTAAAAATATTTGACATTTGCAAGCTAGCATTAATAAGTAAGTTGTCATGATACTGCAATCAACCAGTAGAAATTATGTCATATTTGGTCTATGGCGAAAGGTTAGTACAAATAGGTGTATGGTATATCTAATTATTAACACATTCGTCTTGCTTATCTATAGCCATATCTAGCTTCTCGAAAATGATCTCAAAAATGCACAATTCACAGCATTTCTAGAAGAAATCTTCAATAACATGGCAGCTGAATGGACAAAAACGGTTGGCACATAGATAAATGAATTTGCATCCTGTGGATTTCAACTTGACAATATAATTTATGTAAATACTAGAAGATTTTAGCAAGGTGAGCTTCTAAGTCAAAGTAACAATGAACATGTAATAGACTAAGGACATGACCAACAGTTTAAAATATCCACTAACAATAGCAAGTGGTAGATTGACAGTTATTTATTCAAATATAAGTAAGTTACATTCTAAAATTAGGCACCTAGGTATATAAATTTTAAATTTTCACAAAAACGCAAACGATTATTAGAAATACTATAAGTAGGTTCAATGAGAAATATAGGGGGATTTCCCTAAATCCACTGGTCATTGGTCATATTCATTAGTTGGTCACTGGTGTCATAGTCAATGCAATTTCAATTAATTGAAATTACTGAGACATAACATTTGTTCTTATCGACCAAACATTCAAGTCCCTGTCACACATTGATCTGTTTACTCTGTTTGTAAGGTGGATATCACTTTCACAAATAGTAGAAAAAATTACTACTTTTTTCACACTTTTCATAATTCATAAAGAACCTCCAGTACCAAACCAAATCATTAAAGATATAGTCTAAATAATTTTGAGTAGGTAATATAGAAAAAGATAATTTCAGTATAACTACAAGCGCCCAAATTGGCAAGATGTACATAGAAATACACATGTTATTTTTCTGGAAGAAGCCTTTGAAAATTGCACATAAATATTATTTTGCTTTTATGTCAATTATCTAAATAAAGTTTTTAAAATATTATGTCACATTTGGTGACTTTGAGGAATAATTCTCAGGGCGAGATACTCTGAAGAAACTAAGTATTATAACCGCTAAAGATTTACAATGAAACTCATTTAGATGTCCTTTCCTGTTAAATTTGCCTCTAGAATCTAGGAGCAGCATGCATTATACTAGTACTGGATTGTATACTGCATTATACTGATTTATTAAATGTGATAAGTAGGTACCTTTTAAGGGAATCTTTGAGCAAACATAATATCAATTTCAAACCAATTTAACATGTTGGTACCAATGTTATGTGCTCCGACATACTATATTTAACATTACGTTGTTAAATGATCACCATGTATTGCATTGCTTGATGCAACATAGTGTTACATAAATTAGGTATAGTGATATAAATTAGGATATAAATATTTAAACAAGGCTTTGCATAGGCACAATTTTTAGTTTGTAGATTTTACAGCCATTGTCAAGTTCAAGGTGAAGTATAATAAATAGTTTTTGTTTGAAATCTGAGGATTTACTTATGATAAGGATACTGTTTATGAAATCATAAAATCACTTGAAGTTGTTATAATTCTAAATTTGTTTAAATCATATCTTTACCATTATGATAATTATTTATTAATCATCTGGTATCTTCATAACTTTCTAGAGTCAGTGCCCTCAATAATGTAGTTTCTAACCTTATTCATCTTGCAATATCAATATTTGTTAAAAGTTTATAATTGTTAGGTACTTACCGTCGAATTTCTATAGGGAGCTCCTTGAGGATTGTAGGGTGGCATCGGCCGCGGTGGCCAGCCAGGCGCCGGGCCGTAGCCCGCCGGCGGTTGCTCATAACTGTTGGGATAGCGATGCGGCGGCGCTCCACTCGACTGGAGTAGCGAGTTGAGAGTCGGCGTAGGCCCCGGGGCCTGCGACACCGCTTGCCCCGGAAAGAATCGTTGTTGAGGCGGCGGCCGCGGCTTGCCGGGAAAGCCGGGCCTCGCCGGATAGTAGGGATCCGCGCCCTCGGGGTACCGATATTGTCCGTACTGGTCGGGCACCGGGCGGTCGCCGGGCCGGTCGTGGCCGGGCGCCTCGCCTGCGTCGCGCGGCTGGCCCGGATCGGCCGACATCGGCGACTTGCTCTTTGTGTTCACGACGCCATCGGGCGGAACGCGCCCGACGGTCTTGTCGGTGCCGTTTTGTAACAGAGCGTTCCTAGTTTCACTGAGCTGGTCCGATGGATTTTGATCTACGTTCGGTTCACTACGTTGAGACTCAGCCTGCGTCGCAGCCATGTTCGGCTGGTGGCGGCCGTTCCCGCTTACGCTCGCACTGGCGATCGACCGGCTCACTTACGTTACATCGAAAACGGGCGTCGGATTGCAAAACCGCGACGCGGACACTTCCATCACTAATAAGCCGTTTAACGTAGCACTAAATGTAACGCAAAACTGACGAAAAATCGTTCACCAAAGCACACACATCGATCACATATCTACTCCATTGGCGTAAACGAGGTTATGGAAAAGGTTACATATCTAGCGGGCGCTTTTGTCATGTTCAAACGGAACATTTCATAACACTAGCACATTTGTAACACTTGGGACGCTATCACTTTTTACAAAACTCATTCCTTATCGCGCAAAACGTAATGATAATCAAAAACAGAACAATAGAATCACGAAACTTCCAAAATTATTAGCGTCCGCCATTAGCAGACTTGAAAATCTACGGCGCTTGTCGACGCTTTTGCCTATGTTCACATTGTTCACATAGGTGACAGAAAAATAAATATGTAGGACCTTTAGTTTTATCGCGAGATAAACACCTTCAAATACACTTTTGTTTAATAAATGTGCTGATAAGATTTATAAATTGAGCTAGAGCACCAGACATTTAAAATTAACCAAAAATTATCTGTGCATGTTTACATTTCCGTAATATTGCGACCACGTAGTAACTACAGTACTACCAACATTATAACTGATTGTGACTAGTTCCGCTGGCGCCAAGACAGTCTTTGCTTAGTTCAAGTTGACATGATGAATAAAAATCATAATTATTAAGTAAAATTAAGTCCTAGTAATATTAAAATAATTCTTCAAATTTTAAAATGTTATTTAAAAAATGTTGGTTTTCTTATTTAAATAAATTTAAGAAGTGGTCAATTTGACCGGTATTAATACCAACATTATATAGGAAAGCACTCATGCAGAACAGATAATAAAAAAAGCCATAAAGTCTTCTAGCTTGCCATAGACCTGCAGTTTAATTTAGATGATCAAACAAAATTATTTTGAGAAAATAGTTCAACGCCTTTTTATAAATAGATAAAATTTAATTTACTGAAAAACAGAAACTTTATTTTACTGATTCTACATAGCGATTTTAATAGTACTAGGGTTGCCATCTTGTAGAAGATATCGTACCACTTATCGTATTTTAAGGTCTGCGCGTAAACTTCGCTAATCTAAAATTGCTAACTTTCTCAGATCTTGGCTTTCCAAGAGATTATACATTAGGTCCGTGTACATGTACCTTGCAAATGTTAACTCAAAGGTTTCCAAACTGATTTTGTCTACCGCCCATTTAAAAGCAATTTTTTTTAAATTCCCCCTACTTTATTACCTAAGCAAAAACCATTATAAGTTAAAATTAAAAAAATTATTATGTATTAGCGGAAATTAAACATTTACAAACACTGCAAGAGTTAACTTGAGACCTGAGCGCAGCAGGTTGTACCTCACAACGGCGCTCTGGCCTCAAGTTTCTGGCTCTCTTATCGCCCTCCTTGAATTTTTCACCGTCCATAAGGGGGCTACTTTGGGAAAGAATATGTTAAATTGACTAAAGCATAATGTTTATTATCTATTCTATAGTGTATCACTACAATTAAAATCATACAATTTACCATTCAAGGATCCAGTTTTAGTGCCGGGGGGGGGGGGGGTCACATAGTCGTAGCCCTGACCCCCCCTGGATCCGCCGTTGTTACCAATAATTAATATCACATTGGCACTCTGCGATGTGAAAATGTAAAAAAGAGGTTTTATCATTGATATATAAAAACAAGAGGGGTTTTACGTAATTATTCAGCATTTCCATAAGTAATACGACATTCCAATTTTTTAAATGATGACCTATTCTCTTCCATTATAAAATCGATTAATTTTTATTTGAAGTTTTCTAAAATGTTAAAAAACAAAAGTGATGCGCATTTCTGACTGCATTCTTTTAAGTGCAGTTCATTAACTTGCAAATCATCGAAAACTACTTCCTATAAATAGTAGGAGCATTACTGGATCTTTTGAATGTCCTCTTATGAATTAAATTAAAATCAGAAAGCATTTTTAAAACTGATTTAATTTCATTTTTGTTACACAGGAGTTTGTTTATAGCTACATGCGTTGCAAAAATATTTTCATTTCCAATTACAAGTTAGGTACAATTTATTTTTATAGCAATTTAATGATTAGGTATTAAAATATATGCATTATTTTGTTGTTACTTTGATTTTAAGATTTTAAAACACTCTTGAAATTTTTCTAACAAAATTCGTCTCACAAAGGGTCACAAAATGGTCCCAAAATTAAAACTGTTAAAAGGTTATAGTAAGTTGTCACATTAGTGTAACATTCTATGCGTAAATAATTTTCGTTAATACGAAAATTAAACCTTTCAGACCGAATTGAAAACTCCCAAAAGAATTTTAAATAGATACATTATAACATGTAGTTTTAAAATTTTAATTGAGCGAATGATTATAATACGCTGACTATATATATTCTAAATTGTATTCATAACATAACATTAACATAATTGAAAAATCTATAAAAATTCTATCAAAAGTACACATAAATTAGTTATGGCATAAAAATTATATCTAATGAACTACAAATCTCGAATTAACCTAATTTAAGTACAATAAATCACGGTGTATCGACATAATTATTTTTAAATAGAATTATTAATGTGATGACAGATCTATTTAATTTAATAGTTCACACAAAATCAAGCGCAGATAACAATTCAAAATCCAACATTTCCTGTAATCATGTCATATACCTGTTATTTATTTTATTTACTTTATCATTCTGTTCATTATAGCCACAGAAATATAGCCAAAGGGATAGATGAAAACCAATATCAGAATGCAATCAATACCAATATTGTAGATTGTAAGAACATTAGCAGACATTTGGTAAATTTTCCAATAATTTAAAAACTGTTCCTGTTTTCATATATTTGGCTGTTTTAATAAAACATATTGATATGCATCTGAAGTATTTGAAAAAGGCCAACATAGATAATAAGATTTTAACAGATCTTAATTACACATTGTATATTTGTATGTTGTATATTTATTGTAGTATTTATTATTATGTATTTCCTTATGAAAGCGTTGTTTGTGCCATACTGTACAGAGATATGTCACTGACTATATAAGACGACAGATTTCGTTAAAACAATGAAGCAGTGAAGCTCAATTACTCATATATACAATTTTTGTTCCGATCGGAATGTTACGTCCTGATTTTATTTATAAAACATTAATTACATTCAATTGCACTTAATTAAATTTTAGATATGCCACTAAATTTACATTCCACATTTAATACTGAAACTGTCTCAGTGCTTCAATAACTTACGGCTATAAGGCAAACTGCTAAAATTTCTCGTCCGAAACATTTCACTATTTTTATTTGGGTTTAATTTTAGTGTCAGACACTATTACTGATGTTTATTCACTCAACAGGATTGTCTTGTAAATCTTCTAACTTGTTGCAACTACGTCAATCAGGATGAGCCGAATTCCGCCATCCATGTGAGGTACTTTTGGATGTCGCCCTTAGAGACGGACTTGTTGCACTTGGCGAGGGCCTCCATGAAGTCCTGTTTGGTCACAGGCAAGTCTAGCTCTTCCTTGGCAAGCTGTTTGATCTGCTCCGGCTTCAGGCCAGCTATCTTGCGACGCATCGACATCATTGATGCATCTCTGTAATTGTTTAAAGCATAATTTAATTTTGCTAACAAATTAAAGTATTTAAATGCTAATATGTTATTTTCAAGAGAAACAGTGATCACTTTCATGGTTTTTATTCTAAATTATTTTTCATTTTAAATCATTATACAGACACCAAGAATCCCTTGGTGTTGGGTCTTGGATCCAATTTTCAGAAGGGCATACATACTTTTCATTAAAATATGATTATTTTTAAGAGGAATTCGTGATGTTTAAATTAAATGAGAAACTATAGATAAATATCAACCCTCACATGTGAGTCGCACTTTAATATTCCCTATGTCATGAATACCATTGATAGACAGACAGAATCAATCAAACCCATATCTCGACAGGCAGACAACGGAAAATTCCAACTTGAATCCAATACCATTCCAGGAGCAGACATGCATATTTATCATTACACCTTCCATCCTTACTAAAAAGGCAACAAACCTGCAAACGTTAGTGATGTCGGCGCCGGAGTAGCCATCAAGTTTCTTGGCGATGGCGCGCAGGTCGACCTCGGGGTCCAGCTTCACCTCGCGCAGGTTGATGTTGAGCAGCGCCTCGCGGCCCTCCTGCGTGGGCAGCGGGATGTAGATGCGCTTCTCCAGCCGCCGCCGCAGCGCCTCGTCGATGTCCCACGGGAAGTTGGTCGCCGCAAGTACCATCACCACCTGGAACGTTCACCTTCGCAGGTTAAGAGAGCGCGTACTTTCATGTGCATGTTTTCTCCTCCCATACCCTACTGTCAGACGTCATTTATCTACAACACTCACTTTTCTTTCCTCCATATCATCTTTCAGACAACGCATCCACATCTTTTTAGGTCGCCGTTTTTTACATAAGAGCGGTAGGTACATACGTTTTTTGAAAATCTCGGAAAAGAATAGCTTTTACTCTGAGAAGACTATCCCCCCGATCTTTCGACGAATGTCGGGCCACCTAGAGGGCGTGTATTGAGCAGTATAAATACTTTGAGGGAGTGTATATATATGCTATCCTATCTCTCAAATAAAAAAAATTAGAGCCTATTCAACCTTTATAATATTAGTATAGATAAATGATGTAGCACAGTGTTAGTTAGCACGAGTGATGTGTGACCTT
>DWBH01000252.1:0-13972 GCA_018230765.1 Ernsta delagoae
AAGCGTTCGTTAAAATTAACGCATAGCAAAAAAAGGAAATATACCAAGCTACTTTTAGATTTGCGTGGTCTGCAGACAGATTGATATTTTTTTACGATATTATTACTAGTGGACTAAATTTAAGCCTTGTTGAATACTAATGCTTATTCTGTCTTTCATCATGCCACTAAAAGTGACACCACTATTTTTAAACCATGACATGTTTCGTCTATTTTTAAACCTTGATTACTTTTAGCCGACGTTTACTATTACGGGGTAAGTTTACTATGATTAACTATAATTAATATTATATAATTAAATGAACGTTATTTGCATAGTGTTCCTTTGTTACATAGCTAAGGACGCTTTATGAATGCGGGTTAGTTCTGAGCTAGTCTATCTCAAGAGGCCAGTTAATTGCAACATGGCAGATTGAATCTTGTGGCTCGGCTGCGTCTGAGTGGCTTGCATTTGTTGCAATTTTCACGTCATTACGCATAGTCTGTGCGGTGGTTAGTTGAAAGATAGAAATGGCAAAGACTGTTTTATATGTATACAGAAAAGCCTTGTCATTTTATAACTTACACTCCACATTAAATATAATTGATTACATTTGTTTTTAATCGACGTGTAGATTATTATAAAGTTTGTAGTTCTGAATTTTGACTTTTTAGTCAATGCTGCTTCTTAAATAAAAAATTGGTTCCTCTTTTTGTCGCCGAGTCAAAGTAATTATACATACCTACCTAATAGATCAAAAAAGGACTTGAGTGACGCCAATGAAACTATGTATTTAAAACCGCTCTACAGATGAAAAATATAAAAATATACATTGCAAAAAGACTAGGTTAATGTCTTCCACTGGCTCTCAGATCCGTTTTAGTGATAGGCACTTTACGATAACGTGCCGCACAATTGCCGCGTCTGGTTATCAGCGCCATCTATACGAACCTATTAGAGAAATGCGCGCAATTTACATCTGTTATGATAAGCCAGTTATGCATATTGCACTCAGACTAGTTAGCGGCTGATCAAATGGCCATACTGACTGACAGCGATGAAGCTAAAATCAGTAGAGATTTCAGTTGGTGTCTGATTATATTGTTATTTGCACGCGTAGTTACTTGTTGATGTGTAGACTATACGTGATAAACATAATTTACTAATTAAGTAGGACATTATTAATATAGAATTAATATAGAATATTATTAATAATATAATTTTAACTCACGATTGACGGTTTTATTCCCTTTACATCGACTTACATTCAGAGAAATATCTTATTGATTTTTAACGTTTGAAATATGTTATAATAATGTATGTAACGATATGTAAGTATGTACGTTATTTGCATAGCTACGTATTCTTTATGAATACGAGGTAAGTTTTGAGCTAATCTCGTTCAAGAGCCAAGTTAATTGGAATCGTATTGACTGGGTTATTTTAAATGTACGTTTTTAAATTTCCTTTCTACGAGTATAAGAATCGTTGGTGGTGAAACAAACTCCTTAAATCCTAACGTTTTCTGATACAAACCGACTGTTATATCTAATTGATATGCGAATACAATCAAATCGGATCGCATCAATAGAATTTGCTCGTTCGCGGCGCGTTCTAAAGAAAATATTATTTACTGAGATAAGACCGAGAATAAAGATTTGATAAGGTCAATTAATTTTCATTCAAAATGTACCGCGTTGCAACGTTTCAGTTATTTATAGAACCAGATTCTAGTAGGGATGGGCAAACGGGTGAAATATATCGATATCGATAATTTTTAAATGTATCGATATACAACGACAAAAATATCGATGTTTCGATATATCGATATACGGTATATCTAATGTTGTCGACGACAAAAAAAAGACACCCATTTCCCATTTTTAAAAATTTTCATTGAAATTGTAACAAATCAACAAAAAAATGTCGAATTTGATTTCCGAAAAAAAATCGATATTTCGATTATCGATATTTTTTGCCCATCCCTAGATTCTAGATCTTAATACAGACTTTTTATTAATGTTCTGCAGAAACTGTCGCATTATTTTTGCATAATAGATGCCGCTCATTTGCAATACATAGAAAATGTTTTAGATTTGATCTTTAAAACTACATAATTCAAGTGCATTATTAATTAGTTGTATTTTAAGTCTTTCAAATGCAGTTTTCTTAGAATCTTGAAGCTAGACGCTTTGTAGACTTATTGATTGGGTGATGTCTCTTGCTGGTCAATGATCCTTGCAGTGTTTTGTTTTCTCCAGTCAGATTAATTGAATTTTTTGTATTTTTTAATTTAGTACGCGGGTGTTTTTTTTATTTTTAAATAATGTTTTTGCGATCAATAGAATTTTTGTCGAATTTAGGTAATAATGTGATTGCAATTCATTTTCAAGTTAAAACGTATGTTTATGAAAATTTCATTCAAAACTCCATACTGTCCATACTATACACACAATAATATTATGCAGCTATCTATGTACCTACATATGTAGGTATATTATGTGGTTTTATTGATTGTAACATGAATTAATTGTAACATGTTGCAGATTATTTATTACACAACTTAAGATTAGAATCTGTTTTGAATACAAACATTATTAAAAACGCGCAATCAAGATCTCAATTACCTAAGTACTATAGATTAATACAGGTCATAGTTTGTATGAACCTCTTATATAGCTAAGCTACCAAACTAATACTTAAGTAATAAAATTAAATCTTCAACATAGTCCTATTAAAGCTGTTCATTGTTTCAGGTCCGTCATCGGTTTGGTCTGTTCGACGAGGTGTGTACGTCCGGTGGCGTGCAGGTGCGACACTGTAATTGGGTACGATTTCTGCGCACCTCAGAGAATTATGGACCACAAGTATGTAATATATAGGTACATGTACCTACACTCGCCAGCACGGTTAACCGGCTATTCAGATACAGTGACTTAACTTTGAAAAACCCAAACGTTGATGATGTTGAATGACAATTTTGAATGGTTTTTGTAGATACATGAAGTTACCTACGCCTGGGTAACTGGGCTAGTGGTTAATAGTGCTAGTGAGTGTATATTTTCTTTATTTATTATATTTAAGCCAGAGAGTAATATAGGTACGTTCGCATCATTTATTTCTTTTAAACCGAAGCAAGACTTTATGAAGTAATGCAATGTTTATTATCTTTTTGAGCGAAATTAAGTGTTATAAGGGTTATAAGTAAAGCCATTGTAGGTAGGTTTCAGCGTATACCTTGCAGCGTACTTATCTTCAAAACTGTCCCATTGCTGGGCAATAAATTACCGAAGGATCCTTGATTTAACGAATCGAATAATCGAACGATTTATCGAACGAATTATTGACTTTATACTCGTAATGTTGAACCAGTCTAAAATCCTTCTTTAGAAACTTTTCCTAGAAACTGTAACTATCTATTGGTCATAATAATATGATTGTCCAATCCTCTGACAGGTGAACCTAGTCTGCACGAAGGTGAAAGGAGAGCCTGTGTATGAAGCGGTGAAGCCTGTTTCAGCACATACGGAACTCGTCGTTTACTACCTACCAGAGAGGCCTGAAGAATTATTCTTCGTCAGAATGAGGAATAATCTGTATCGGCAAACTATGGACTCCATATTAGAAGGTAATGAGGTATCTACACCTACTGATGGACTTATAAACTGCATAAGATAAGAATAGGTACAAGTATTGTTTTAAACCGATAGGTCGCGTAGACAATAAATGGTTGTGTACCAGTGTACCTACTTAATGAACATGAATATTTGTTCAATGTCTGAGTGTTGAATATCTAATACTTAAGTATGTATTTAGAAATAGGTATATTATACATACGTGTGTTTATCAGTTATCTGATTACCATAACACAAACTTTAATAGCTTACTTTGGGATCAGATGACCGTGATGAAGATGTATTTTGTCTTTATAATTATAAACCTATGAATATATTACGCTATATTACCTAAAATTTGGTCCTACGCGTAACATAGGTATCATGACGTAGGTATGTACCTACCTATAGTCCCACATGTTATTACGTCATCAATTCCATCCTTGTACCAAATTGTAACATACAATACAACTGCAGCATAAACAGCTAGTGAGTTCACAAAACCTGGCCGGTAGTTCGGCTTGTGATTGCTTTTTTATATCGCTAAGGCTGTGGCTATACTGGGAGATTGTTTCGGCACTTGGAAGGATAATAATATATTGGCTATTGATACCTACATATTGTATTAGATAAACAGCATTAACTATATATTATATATATGTATGTAGGTAGCGAAACTACATAGCACCTACTAGGATAGAGTTATGATATCACTTTAATATGTCGTTCACATTATATGAGAATTTTTAATTTTTTCCTGAATAAAATTATTAATGCTAGTGCTAGTAAGTAGTAGTTTCTTTCAACAATAGCTACTTACTAACACAATTTTTTTTACCAATAAAGAATCTTGTTTTTCTATTCGAACCTCTCTTCGAATAACGCAGCCAGGTAAAGTAACATTAAAATTCTTTTTTCGAATTTAATACAACTTTTTTAAACACCACACTGAACTCAGCCTAAACGGCCAGTTAAGTTATATGCGATACGATAACGAACGCGGCTTCGTTTGTCGCCGCAAAGGCGATCCGATCGACGAACGCATCGATAATTCGAACACAGCTGTCGACGGAAATGTACTGTACCGCAAAAACATCGCTAATGTTAAGTAGAGAGGCATTTTCGTATCGACATCCAGATGTCGATTGCGAAACATCCAGAGCAGTTAGAGAATAATTAATAGTTCACGTTTTGTTTTTATTATCCTACATTTGTGCACAGTAACGGGCGATTCTTATAAAATTGTTATAATATTAAGTATCTAAATATTATTATCTTCTAATTTCATTAGAGTATGAAAAAACAGAAATATACCAAACATAAAAAAACGCAAACTAACACAGTTTTTTTATATTGCAGTTATTTAAATGACTCTTTACTCTTATGAACAAAATAATATGATACAGTAATAGCGTATATTTAAAATTATATTTAAATAAGTTATGTTAAATAAAATAGTGCAAGTCACCTCTACATTTAGTTATACAGAGTAATAATAATACCTACAATATTTAAACAGCAGACATGAAAGCTTATCAATTTGCAAATAAAACAAACTCAATAGCAAACGCTGAAGAAAAGATTCTATCAGCTCTGACGGTCGTCGCTCCATATCGAGAGTTTCCATTCCACTAATCATGAAACATACCACTGAGCTCATGGAGATAAAATATGAGAGGAGAACTGTCCTTGCCCCCTTATAAAATGCAATGAAGCGTGTTCACATGCGTGACGTTATCGCAACAAATTGGCTGACAAAAAAAATCATTTGATATTTAAATACTTTGTCGTGTTACAACAATCGCCCATCGGCAAGTCGACTATGTCTCTCGCGACCTACTGTGTCTCCATCAACAGCTTTAATGGCAAATCCACTTTCTACTCTCGTATTCGCGAAACATACCAAGTACTTGCAACTGATAACAAACACACCTATCCCAAGATCTAGAGCTGAAACACTCCGAAGCTAATTAATCTGTACCATCTAGCAGCCGCTTCGCTATGAAGATTTATTGCCAATATCCACAGATTATAACTTTGTGCATACCACAAATGAAACTTAGCCAGCAAGGAATCGAGAGTCTAATTAAGACAGCACTAATCTAAAACCTATTTCGCAATAAACATAAATTTTCTAAACTTAAAGACCTTAAAGTACCGTTTTTTCGGTTGTCAACTAATTGGTTCATTAAATGTTTTGGCTTGATTGGATCAAGATTTTTTAATGGCAAAATGTTTGAAGTGATTTAACAAAACCACTGCCTGAATCATCGGCCATATCCCTTTAAATGGTAACTTGAAGTTTCGTTGGAGATCTTATTCTTTGAACACACGCAGTGTGAGATTTTATTGTCTGTATTTCCTTATACATACATTTCGGATTATAATGTTATTAAAGTAATTTGGACTTGTGATGTTTCAAATTAATTTTAAGCATATTCAATTCAAATTACATGTTTTACTTTTAAAATTAAATATGATCTTCCTATTTGTGAAACTTTTGACCACCTAATTCCTTTTTTCAAAATAAAATTTATGATTTATGTACTTATTTATATAATGTGGATGTAACACATTATATGATAAGGTATAATTAAGTACTAATTGCCTCTAAAGTATAACCTGAACGTAAAATTAAAATTACCATTTAATCAATTTTTTCGTTTAGGCAAAGACTCGTGGTGAAGTTCAATCTTAAGTCTCTTATTACGTACTTTAGTAATCCTAATGCAAAGTTTTGTAATCAAACCCAATTGCGGAAGTATTTTCATGCAGATACTAAAGAATGTTAATCATGAATTGATACTACCGAATAATTTATAGCTGAAAAGACCATAAACAAGTCTGGAAACCATAACTTCTCATACACAATATCGTTCATAAAGTAAAACTTACTTGTTAATCATTAGATTAACATTATTAAGTACCTTGTTAATTTACTGTACCGTAGAAATATTAGTTTATATTATGCTTTTGTAATATTTATAATCAAAGTATTTGTTCTTTAAAGCATCTGTTTCCATTAATTCCATCTATAGTACCTAACACTATTTTCCTAAACAAAGTTAAATGATACGTCTGTTGTTTTTTCTTTAATCTTTATTTTTTCCACAGATTCTCCATTAGACCTTTCCACGTCTCTCCTATCACGAGTCCTATTACCAATTTCTCCACCTTCCGGGGCCGAAGATGAGCACAAGTCAGTGTCTGGAGATTCCCTAACATCATCTTCTGTGGGTTCTTCGAGTGAGCTGCTAGAAATGACGCCGAAAATTCAAAGAAGACCAACGAAATCAGAAAGAGCGTTGCTACCGTGTGAAGTTTGTGGGAAGGCGTTTGATAGACCATCACTATTGAAGAGGCATATGAGGACGCATACGGGTAAGTTAGTGGAAGATTTATTAAAATACTGTATTTTTTATATATTTACTGGCGTATTATAAAATCTCTAGCTCCCATATTATTACACGTGGACTTAAACCATAGGAAAAGCAGGGTACCTAAGCCATGCTTAAACTTATTCAACGTTTATCAATACAGAAAATTTAATCAGAATCGTTCCAGCCGTTTAGGAGGAGTTGGTCATTACACACGTACCTATAGAAGATTTTTGTTAGATTATATAAGATTATAAATATAAAGATGCCTTTAACTAAGAACCTCATGTTTAGGTGAGAAGCCGCACGTGTGTATGGTGTGCAACAAAGGCTTCAGTACCTCGAGCAGCCTCAACACGCACAGACGAATACACTCGGGAGAAAAGCCCCACCAATGTCAGCACTGCGGCAAGAGGTTCACGGCCAGCTCCAACCTGTACTACCACCGAATGACGCATATAAAGGTAAGTTAGACCAGTTTATGTGAAGCTTTTAGTTGAGGTCATTATTCTTACAGAAAGACCAAGTTTTTTGGTCAAAAAAGTCACAATTACAATTGAAAAATCAGACGTATTTACAGTTGCTGCATTAGGGTCATTCCACTTAATTAAGATAACTTCATCAACTTAATCACTAAAGATTTAATTACCAAGACGGTTGATTAATCAACAGTTATTTAAAGGTTTTCAACACCACATAAACATACTACATCATAAGGTCTATAACTATCATCATATGCATAATAAGTTTTGATATAAGCAAAAAAAAATTCACGGAAAATAAACCCTTCCTAAACTCATGTGAAAACTTAAAACACAAGTGTTCAATTTGGCAATGGGGGAAATTGAAACAAACAAAGGTTAAGTAAAGTTCCTTGAGTGGTTACGGTCAGCAAAGCAGAAAAGGCGTGCACGTGGTATTTGAAGCGAGGACGTGGGAACATGGGTCGCGGGTTACACATGATGTCAAAGGGTATATAACTCGTAATATTTTAAGACTAGCTAGAAGTTGTGGAGTCCAGCAGTTCAAATCTCCGACCAGTTATCTAGAATAGTGAGAAAGCAAAGAAATTGAGAAATAATTATTTTGCTTACATAATGTATACAAAATTTAGATTGTGATTTGTTAATTGTTAGCGAGAATTGGGTTCTTTTTCTCTGAAATGAGAAGAGTTTAGCCCTCTATAACAAAATCAGCTACATACTGTCAATAAACTACTATGTGACTAACACCGACTTACTCAATCACGGAATCTTACACATCAACGCTATTGTTTCGCGAAACCGCGTAAAAACGCGTTATCCTTGATGGGACAATAATGCTATTATTGTTTTTTTTCCCTAATGATAATTCACATGGCGTAGGATCCTTTTGCATTACATTATGATATTAATTGCAGTTTTTGCAAACGAAGTCGTGTATCAAAGTATTGTTGGTTATAATCTGAGTTCCGTGTGCCCTATTAAACCTATTATTTGTAACGTTAACAGCTTTAATTGAGTTGTTAGTGACACGTAAATATGAAGACGTATGACGCTTCAGACGGTTATATAATGATTTTCAGTGAAGGATGATGAATTTCAGAACGGATTATATACAAACGGCTATATTCGTATATAATTCAATACACTCGAAAATAATAAAAGAACAAAGCCATCATAAGAATAATAAAATAACAATTAGGTACGTAATAAAATAATTTAAATCCAGTGACTTAATGAAAATCGTAATAACAATACTCGTAATTAAAAATAATTTGCAAATCAAATTAAATATAATACAAAGAAAAACAAAAAATTCTGAACTCATGTGATTGTTTGGCTCTTAAGCGCGTAATTTTTCAAAAAATCATGGTAACCGAGTTAATTAGCTATTGTAAGTGATGATAATATATTCTGAATGGTATATTACAGGCGGTAAAGCTTGGTGTGCATTATATGGTGGTGTTACCGTGTTCACTTCCCATAACGCCCCTCCGGTTTTTACTTACTTAACTATGACCTCATGTGTCCGCGACTTAAGAAAATCACAAGTTGTACGTAAGTGGGCGTAGGGCTGCGTTGGTAGAGGTCAGGAGAAAATAAAATTAATTTAATTATTTAATTATTCAACATTTCAAATATCATCGTGAATTTATGTATATCAAACATTAGAAACTTGACAACTTTTGAATATAAGTACTATGAACATAACATTTTTTTTTATCAACAATTAAATCATTACGAAAACAAGAAATTCTTTGAAGTGTTTAAGTAAAGAAAAAGTTTCAATCGTTTCAAACTAAATTTTTTTTTTATTTTCAAACCAAGTGTCGCCAAAAATTCTGATTATTCCGATAATAATTCCACAAGAATGAGTTGAAAATACTATAAGCACAAGAATGTACCTTATTGATTCATTATAAGCAAGGGACAGCCCTGACTTCTTAAGGCGCACCTGCACTGGGGCCAATAAATTACCGGGTCAGGTCAACGTGGGAACACCAGTGGTCAGGCAGTGTAACGGTCTAATCGGTCACAGCCCTCCCTTGATTTGCGCGATGCTTCAATGGGTTATGTGGAAGAATTTGTTACAGTGAAATGTTTTTTGTCATACACAATCGTCATGCCTTGTAATATTGAGAGGAACAGAGATATATTCACACGCTTAAAAGAAAAAATCATGATTTTTCTAGTATTAGACAAAGTTCCAATTCAACCTTGGAAAAGTTTCATCTTGAAACTAATAAATTAAAGTAAATTAATCCACAGAAATTATTTAGTAGCGACCCTAATTTAAAGTCACGATGAAGACTAGAAGGATTTCAGTAGACCCATTAGTCACATCGGAAGTACTAAATGTAAAACCATTTACGAGTAAGACGCACATAGCTTCGTACCAACAAACAAAACAACTGCCAAGCCACAATCAATTAATATCCAATTAAGAACACGATATTGTTCTCGGAGCATATCCCCAAATATCCGAACCACTGTTCCCACGGAGCCAAGGAACCGTGTCTGAACAAGACGATACCTGAAGACGTCGGGGCCACCCAACCGTGGCTTCACACGGTCGTGTGTGAACCCACGCTATATGAGATGACCGGTGACGACTGCACGGACTGTTTCTATTGTGTGGCTGCTGGTGTTTCAATTGATGATAATTTTCCAGTTGCTTCTAATTTTTAAATTCTGAACAATTGGACCTGTGGAAATTTCGTTGTTGAGTGTCTTTCAGAAGACGATGATTTTACTATTTGGTTTAGAGGAGTTGCAGAAGATTTTCGACCACAATAACAGTCGCCATTTGGCACAACGTATTGTGGTATGCTAAACAAGTTAAAGAGTAATTCATAAGGGCTCAAAATTCAGCTCTTCTAAGGTAGTCTCAAATATTATAAAACACTTTAAACGTATTTACATTCCAATGCTAACTATATTTAGGCTAATTCGAAGAAAAGAATCTTCAAGTCATTAAGCACACAATCTTTTCGCAATAGCATCTATTATCGGAAAGACGACAGAATCGACAGGTCCTGATGGATCAGGCATTCTTCGACGTTTCAGCTGTCAGCCAGCGCAGTACCGGACAGTGGGACTGAAGGCTGAATAATGGAGCACTCCTCACAATAGCCTGATATATGTTGATGATTCACAATGGAATGCGTTGCCGTGTAGTGTTCGACTTTGTGCGTATTTGGCCTTAATTACGATTGTATCGGATATTCCTACTTCGGTTTCCTGAGAATATTTTTGTGATTACTAAATTGTTCTTATGGCTTAGCAGTTATAGAATTCACTTGTTTTAATTCTGTAATGATTTTATGATCAATTTTCTACTAAGTTTTCAACTTGGTACAGGTAAACGTTCACAGTTTTTTTATTTCCTCTTTTAATTGGTGCTGTACCTATAACTAATTCTGATTAGATTGAGTATACTTAAATACAAAAGATCACTACTGCTGATCTTAGTTTTTCTTATATTATGTCTTCCAGTGTATTTTTCAGTTATTTTCCTATTTTCCTATCATACATAAGAATATGATCTTCCCTCAAAATAATCAAATTTTTGATACCTAATCAAACTAGCAAACAGATGTAGTTTATTGTCCCAGTAAGGATTTGTCTTCCTTCCTTTGCAGTCTCCGTCAATTTTATTGGTCCGATCGCGTTTGCATGTCCCCCGACACTCGTGGCTACTCGTTAGAGGCTCGTTATTTGTTAGTTGTCAAAGTGTCCGTCGTGTGGACATTGACGACACCGTCCACACAATTGCAGGCCACATAAAGAACGGGACACATTGTCTTTGCTGGTCCAGATGAAAGTTTCTAGCGGAATTTTAGGGAAGAATTATTTGGTAATCTTTTTTAACTAGCTTGAAAATGTACCTATTTCTGACGTGTTAAACCTACTCGCTCGTGTCAGGCACTAGGCATCCGGCTTCAGCAGTAATTGATGGATTTTCTGAATATTAATGAAGTTTGCACAGTGAATAGTGATGTACTGACGTTCCAATGTATTTTTATTCTAGGCTTGTTTTTAAATTTTCAAAACACATCCTCATATTTTACAAGTTCCTACTATTCTTCTGTTCTTTTATTTTAACGTCGGATTTACATTTAAAATAATGATCAAAGTAGATCACGATTCTAATAAATAGTTTTTAATACGATCCTTTGTATAAAAATCGCATTCTCTCTGGTACTTACACCATTGCCTTTGACTAACAAGGAGTGTAGAAGATGCACGGTCGTCTCAAGTTTGATTCCTATGTCAGCAAAAGTGCTATGCTTCTGGTTTGTATAATTTTAATAAAGAATCTACGTTATACGGGAATCATAACGCGAATGCTGTAGAATCGAATACTTATTTGACGATTTCGCGATTTTTTGGGAATTTGGGATTTATAACCTTTCTAAAAGATCTACAAAGTTAAATATTGTTCCGTTTTTTGAGCTAATATTACGAAGTTTAAAAGTGTTAAGTATCCCACAATTAAACCAAATTATTTCACAGATTAGGTATATATAAGCTCTTTCTTTTGTTCAGTTTAGGACAACTAATGTTTACATCGAGCCCTGTCTTTTTATCCATAGTGAAATACCCTCTGGAAATGTTAACAAAACCAACCGCAAACAATTATTCAAATTAAGAGTAATATTGCTCATTTAATTTAATTTGCGATCCGACCATAACCGATTGCAATTTCAAAATGGATTACCCTTGTTTAAGGATGCCGTCAATTGATTATTCATGCCACTAAGATGCAAAAAGGGCTTGGATGTTGGCGCCATACTGTTTTTATAATCTCATTAAAGTTAGCTACAGAATGCCGCGTAGTATATCCAGCACCTGCCTGCAATACAGGCCTCATAAGTAAGCGAGAGAAATTCTCGATTTTAATAACTGACGAACATTTGGGCGGTTTTTATCGAAATAATAATAAAACTAAGTACTTAACGAAAAAGACGATAATGTATGATTTAGATTCAGAAAGAATTGAGACTAATAAAAACAAATGGGTTGCAAATTTTGAAGAAAAGCTCGTTATAGGTAGGTACGTATTTAATAAGACAGAGGTATTCAAATGATGGAGTCAATTAGGTACCGAATTTCTTGTTGGTATACTAAATAGAGATTATCTATACAAAGCAGTAAAAGAACATCATTAATTTCTATTTAAAACACGCACACAAACGATTTCTAGCTACCAGAACGGTAATACTAATTACTGTTTACGAGAGCAAAGAAAAATACGCAGCCAAAAGGAATCACCATTAAGTCGATTGATATACTGCAGGAAGTCAATCAGTATGTTTATTGGACTTAACTTTCAAGAGTTACTACAAACTACGGACTTAACATTACAACCAGTTGTGAGGTAAAGCTATGTTCGAATAACAGCGATTGTAAAATGATCTATGATAAAAAGATTGGTAGATGCTATTAAAAACCAAGAAAATAGTAGTTTGAAGGTAATGGAGAAAATCAAAATTATTTTTAGAGTTGTAGGTAGAATGAATTGTAAAATGATAATGAAATATGTTTGGAAAGTCCTTAAAATTAAAAATGAAATATAATTTCTTCAAGATATCGTACAATGTACAGTAAGTATATGCGATATTTTTCTCTTTATTTGAACCTAAGGACAGCTACATCAAAGACAAATTGACTTGTAACGTAATGGTTGCTTTAGTGTGAACCTATCTTTATTTTGATTTAAGGCTTGTATTACAAATTTTGATTGAATATTTATAATCAATTAGAAATGAATTAGATCATTTCACACTGACTTAGAATGAGCTTGATTGAAATCAATGTTTGATGTTTCGCTCATAGATTTTTAATTTGTTTTGGAAGACACTAAAATATATCGCTATTTTATGACTATTTATATGCTCATGACATGAGTTAAGATTAAGATAAATGAGTTAGGATTTATTGTAGTTAAATTTATCGGTAGCTTTCATATCCACTTTACCTACATAAATATTCTAAGATATTTTGCCAATGCTTATGGCCTAAAATCGCTCGATAGAAAAGAGCGAATGTGTATGTAGGCGTCCGTGAAGTGCTTTGGTATTTTTGAATAATATATGAATGAAATACATCAAACAGCGGTAGCAAACAAAATCTAAATCTAACCCGAGAATTTCCATAGTCTCGGAGCAAATCATGCGAAACAGTAGGTACCAGGCTGTCATAAATCCAGCCTCATACATTTTCCATCGGAGCGTAAACAGCAGTCTGTACTCGCATATTGTGGCCCTTCTACCTATATGGGAGAAATACAGGGCATTGTGTTGGTTATGATTAAACGCCTCGATCCGCGAAAGGCACCGAGAACTTATGTGTTCCTGGTACTTGTATTGAGAGTCGGTTAGTAATATCCTAACTGGTTCTCGATAAAGTTTTTGTTGGGGGGAGGATAAATCACGTTATTAATCGTGGGTTCGATCCCCACCCAGGACAAATGTTTGTGTGATGAACATGAATATTTGTTCTGTGTCTGGGTGTAAAA
>DWBH01000253.1:0-13970 GCA_018230765.1 Ernsta delagoae
TGGTTTGACAAAAAAGAAAAGACAATTAAATTAAATTTATCGAAGTGAAGTGAAATTAGTGTGTACTGTGTAGTGTAGTGGCAGTGAAGTGGCTGTCTGTTAACTGCAGGTGTCAATTTGGCAGTGTTATTTTTTTTTTTTGTCCATTATGGCGATGGCGCGGAACGCTCCGCCAGTGTCGAGTTTTAAAGCGGGGAAACGCAAGGATGAACAAAAATAAGGACGAAAGGAATTTGGAAAAGGAAAGATCAGGAAAGTATACAAAATTATCAGTAATACATACATACATATAATACTTACAAATTAATTTATTAATAAAGAAACTAAATTTTAATGTCATTTTTTCTAATAAATAATGAAAGGATTTCATAAATATCAGGGTCGAGGGTGGAAAGGAGGCTAGTTATGCAGGATGGAAATGGTATTTTATGTTCCAGTAACTGATTTATAAAAGAGGAGCGATCGTATAAATTGCAGGCAAAGAATATATGATTTAAATTGTGGATACCGTTTTGACACTCGCATTCAGAACTATTAATGATACCCATTCTAGTAAGATGTTCTTTAGTACAGACATGACCAAGTCGCATTCGAATAAGAATAGATGTGATCTGTTTGTTAAACTTTTGTTTATGAAACCATGGCTTAACAGGAATTGTAGGCTGTATCTGGTAGTAATATTTACCTTTACATTTAGATGTCAATTGCCACAATTCATTCCATGAATCGTGAAGATAAATTTTGGAAAGGGAAGTTAAATCTTGGGAATAATTTAAATATGGAAAAAGGTCTCCACATGCCACTGCTTCATTAGCTAGTAGATCTGCCTTTTCATTTCCTTTAATTCCACTATGGCTAGGCAACCAGACTAATATTACATTATATTTGTTTATACTACATTCATAAAGTTTATGTTTAATGTCAAAAATTATTGGAAGTTGAGATTTTATTCGAAAAGAAAACTTGGCTATTGCTTGTATGGAACTCTTAGAGTCAGTAAAAATAATACTATTTTTAAGCTTCATTATTAAAATATATTCAAGTGCCTTATAAATGCCATAGCATTCGCCAGTATATACAGAAGTCTCTGGGGGAAATTTTATCTTCTGTACAATATTATATTGACGATGGTAAACTCCTACTCCTACATGCCCATTGCTCGAATGCTTAGACGCGTCGGAATAAATATGATGCCAACCTTGCCATTTATTATTTACAATAGCATTAAACTTAGCATTACACTCAAGGTCATTTCCTGAAATATCAAGCTCATTAACCTCTGGTTGAATTAATAAAGATTCAAAACTATGACTGAATATTGGGAGAGAAATAGATGAATAAGTGGGAGCTCTAATGGATTTAAATCTTTCAAAGCTTTTGCTGAGACACGGTAATGATTTATGGGTCCAATAAGACTTGTTTTCTTCGGTCATGAGGCGAACTTTAGTTAACAGTGGATGACCAGAGAATTGTAGGCATCTACTGTAAAATCTATCTGACAAATATTGGCGCCTCAAATGCAGAGGAGGGTCTCCGCATTCAATCTGTAACGTATTGATTGCCGTAGATTTCATAGCACCTGAGATTATCCTAAGAGCGTTTGATTGTACCCGGTCTAGTTTTTTAAGTGCAGAAATATTACACGGCTCCAACAAAAACGATCCATAATCAATAACACTTCTTATCAAAGCATTGTAAATCAATTTCATAGTGAAAGGATGTGCACCCCACCATACACCGGACAAACATTTCAAAATATTAAGATTTCTTTCGCATTTATCGACAATATATTGGCAATGTGGCACACCGGAGAGTTTGGAATCTAGTATAAATCCTAAGAATTTCACTTCGTTTTTTAAAGGAATATTGGAACCGTTAAATTCTATATTTATGAGTGGAGGATGCCGTAATCTAGAAAATAGAACTACCGTACTTTTTGCTACAGATATATCTAAGCCGTTAAAGTGTAACCAATCTCTTAGACGAATAAGGGACCGATTCAAAATTTCACTTGCTGTGTTTATAGACGGTTCAACAACGTAAAGTAACAAATCATCAGCATACTGAAGGATTTGAACAGAATCATTACAAGATACAAAATTATGTAGGTCATACGTATATATGTTATATAAAATGGGACTCAAGACCGAACCTTGTGGCAGTCCTTTCCATACCACACGCGTAATTGTCTCATCTTTATGACTTAGTTTAATTACCCTCTCCGATAGCATATTTATGATAAAGTTTACTAAAATTGAAGGTATATTTAGTGTAGTTAATTTAGATTTTAATATAGGAATGAGAACATTATCGTATGCAGAACTTATATCCATAAACGCTGATACTACATTTTGATTTCTACTAAAAGCTAAACGGATATCTGTAACTAATATGCTAATGTTGTCTAATGTCCCCTTTCCTCTTCTAAATCCATATTGACTTTCAGCCAGAAGATTATTATTTTCAACAAACCATTCTAGTCTATTTTTTACTAAATGTTCTGCAATTTTTACAACAGTAGTAGAAAGAGCAATAGGACGATAAGAACCAACGTCTGTTATGGGCTTAGTAGGTTTTAAGATCGGTATAATTACTTGAGATTTCCAGGAAGAAGGTATGTGACCACTAATCATAACAGAATTTATTAGCGTTAGGTAATAACGCAGGAGATTTTCACTACTGTTTGTCATAAAGGAGTAAGGTATGGCATCTTCACCTGGCGCCGAATCTTTTAAGTGTGATAGTACACCTTTTAATTCTGCAAAACTAAAGGGTGAATTAAGAAGATTATTTTGATTTTGATCAGTAGAAACCGGAATATGTAATGGAATTGAACAGACATGTGAAAAGTTTTCAGGGACGAAGGGCGGGGCTAGCTTGTCTATAAATGCATGTGCCACTGTGTCTGGTATTGTAGGTTTAGAAGTTGAGGAAAAAGCAGATTTAAATCTTCTAATATTCTGCCAAACGAGAGATGGTCTAACATCAGGGCATAATGAAGCGCAAAATTTGTGCCAGCCTTCCTGTTTTTTTTGTTTTAAAATTGTCTTTGATTCTTGGGCTGCCTGACAGTAAGCGTCAAAGTTTTCAGATGTCATCGAATCACAATAATCTTTTTCAGCGCGTTTCCTTCTTTGTACTGCTTTAGAACAATCTTCATCCCACCAGGGCGGTGAAGGAATTGTGTTTGACCTAGATGACTTAACTGGGAATGTTTCATTTGCAGCTTCTATAATGATATTTGCCAAAGCCTCAGCACACGTCGGTTCCTGACCCGTAGAAATACAAGGCAAACTGGACATTCTTTTTTCAATGTTTGCCTTGAATAAATCCCAGTCCGGATTGTTCAACTTATACTTTGAGCGAAAAGATTTGCTATTGATCAGTGGCTTAGACGAGGGAAAAGAAATTATTATAGGCATGTGATCACTACCAAATGATGAAGAAAGAGGTTGCCATGTAAGATTAGAAGCAAGACTAGGTGTACATATTGAGAGATCAGGAACACTAACGCCTTCGTCAGGTTTAGTTCTACGAGTAGGCAAACCATTATTAAGAAAACAAAAGTTGTGTGTGTCAAGTAATTCCAATAAATTTTCTCCATAACAAGAAGATTTGGAACTGCCCCAAGCAACATTTTGACAATTGAAATCACCTAATAGTAAGAATGGTTTAGGCAAACTACCAAATAACGTATTTAATTCAGATAAAATGGATGATGATGGCTTAGAGATGTACAAAGAAATTATATATATATCATTTACATAAGTTGCAATAGCACATATGCCATCACTTAGTACAGGCAAACTAACTGGTTTATAAGAAAAACAATTTTTGATGAGTATGGCAACACCACCATACCCATCAAACCTGTCTTTTCTGAGACATGAGTAGCCAGGTATTCTAAAGGAATATCCCGGCTTCAACCAGGTCTCAGAAAGTGTTATAACGAAAGGTTTGTATTTATTAATAATGTAAATTAAATCACTTTTGTTACTGATTATGCTGCGGCAGTTCCATTGGACTATCTTCAATGACTTGTCCATCTTGGTTGTCCGCATTATTCAATTCACTAGTTATAAAGGCAGCGTTGTCCGGTTTTATGATATTTAACTTAATTAAGGTACTAATCAATTCATTTATAATATCTTTGACAGATAAATTATTATCAACAGTTTGTAAAAGGGCAGACCCATTTGGTGCAGACAAGTTTGGATTGTAATCTTTAATCAGGGAGTTATGAGCAGATTGGTCATAACCACCTGTTTGTTTATGTGGTACACGAGGTTTTAAAAATATAGTTTTTTTGACTGATTTATTTGGGTTTGATTGAAATGAAGGAGTAACAGTAGGTACATTAGGCTCAGAAACAACTACCTCAGCATATGATTTGGATATGGGGGGATGTAATTTAGTAGCTTCTAAGTATGATAAACAACTTTGTGCCATTGTATATTTAATCCGTCTCTGTCTTTCAAATTCTGGGCAATCTTTACTTATAGCGTAATGACAACCAGAACAAGAGCAACAAAATGCATCAATATCATCAACTGTACAGGTATTTGCTGTATGACTCTGACCACATTTATAACATCGAGGTTTAGAACGGCAATGAACTTTGGTGTGTCCAAATTTACAACAGTTGTAACACTGTATAGTTGGGAATATGTATAACTCCACATTTAATGCATTATAGCACATATATATCCTTTTGGGTAAAACTTGACCATCAAATGTGAGAACCACTGATTGGGATGGTTTCCACACAGGTGACCCATCAACCATAACTTTATAATTAAGTCTACGAGCTTTAATAATTGCTCCACAACCAATAGGTACAGAAATGTTTGATTGCACCTCTTCTATAGACCATTCTGAAGGAACACCTCTTACTAAGCCTACTCTAGATACATTGAATGATGGTATAAATGCTTTCAAATTATTTTTCTCTAATAGTGGGCTCAGAACAAAATTATTTGCATCTTCATAGTGTGTAAATGCCATGCTTAATCTATTGCGACCTATCCTTTTTAAACTTCCATTTGCAATGTTTCTATATATAGTGTCATTTTTCTTCAAAAAATTGCCAAAAGTAATAGGGTGGAGGGAGGTACCATCAGACAAGGATTTTTCTATTCTTTGAACATGAACAATATAAGGAGCACGATCAGAAGGTATATAATATCGAATGCGAATTGGTAACTCTGAACTGTTAGGATTATTATTATCTAAAGTACTATTCGTTGTAGTAGTTGTAGTTGTTGGTTTAGAATCAGATACATTTAGGGCAGGGGTATTATTAATAATTGGATCATTTTTATTTTTAATCAACTTATGTTTTTTATTATTATCACTTGACTCGTCGCTTTCTTGTAAGCATTGGCAGCAGCGAGTATTCGGTGTAGACTTATCGGTCCTCCTTTGTTTATTGCAACTCTTACAAACTTTACGCAAAGCTTTAACGCGTTTACGGTCAGACGTAACAGAACCATCAGTATCCATACTAGATTCAGTAATAATTGTTATATTAGCTCCGACCTGGGGAACAGGATTGCCCCCAGGATCGAAAGGATCCCCCTCATCCATCCTCAATACATATATTTAAAAGAACTTACCCAATGCTCAGAAGACACTATATGCTACTTTACTTAAAAAATATACAATAAACTAAGAAGAAAACACTACAATATACTACTTAGCTGATCTTATATCAATTTAAATTTAATTTAATTTTTAGACGCCAAAGAAACACTCCCGCCTAATTCAACGTTTCCCGCGCTTTTTTTCCTGTGGAAACTTACTGTTTTACTGAATGGTTAAAATTATTTTTTTTACAATATATCTCAGAACTGACAGAACTGTTAAGCCTATAAGGTTTCTTAGAACACTTTAACATAACAACCGTAAAAAATAAATCAATAAAATATGAAAAGAAAAAGGCGTATCTTTTGTGAAAACGAAACTAGAAACGTGATAGTGAAAGTACAAGCATCTTCTGGAAAGCATAAACTGTGTACATGTATCTGTTTCTCTCAAAATTAGAGGAGGCTGGCATGTCTGACATTGACATTGTCAATTTGACAATGACAACTGAATGTTTTGATTGGAAATTTGAAAAATATATTTTTGGACACGTGAGAATCGTGCTTGAGATGTATTACCGTAAATAATTAATGTAGTGAATTAAATCTACCTAATACTACAAATGGGAGACGAAAGCATTTTCGATAAGAAGAAATCGCACAGAGCAAAACATGCGGGCCGAAAAGCGGAGAAGAAGAAAAAGAAAGATCAAGTGGACCAATCTAACCTAAGTGCACGGCAGCGGAATCCGAAAGCTTTCGCCATCCAGTCAGCTGTCCGAGCGGAGAGGCAGTTCCGGCGGCAGGAAGATGTGATCGCCAAGAAACAACACATACCACAAGTAGACAAAACCCCTTTAGATCCGCCTCCGATCGTCGTCGCCGTGGTCGGACCACCGCGCGTCGGTAAAACCACTCTCATAAACAATTTGATCAAAAGCTTCATTAAAACGAATGTGACGAGCACTAACGGCCCCATTACAATTGTAACCTCGAAAAAGCGACGGATCACCCTGATAGAATGCAATAATGATATCAACTCGATGATAGACATAGCAAAATGTGCAGATTTAGTGTTGTTGTTATGCGACGCGAGCTTCGGCTTCGAAATGGAGATCTTCGAATTCCTAAATATCTGTCAGGTGCACGGAATGCCAAAAGTAATGGGGGTGCTCACACATCTAGATATGATCAAGAATGCAAAAACATTGAAAACTACAAAGAAAACGCTTAAACATAGATTTTGGACTGAGGTGTATTCGGGTGCTAAGTTGTTCTACCTTTCAGGTATCATCCACGGAGAATACTTGAGGAATGAGATTAAGAATCTTTCTAGATTTATATCTGTGATGAAGTTCAGACCATTGAGTTGGAGAATGACCCATGCATATGTTCTAGCTGATAGATTGGAAGATATTACTAGCCAAGAGTTGATAAGGAAAGATTCAAAGGTTAACAGAGATGTGGTTCTGTATGGGTATGTGCGGGGTGTGCCACTTATGAAGGAATCTATGGTGCACATAGCAGGTAATCATGTTTTCAATACCTATAGTAAATATCCTAACCTAAAGTAATCAACTTTGTTGTTGAACAACAGACTTTTTTATAATTCTATATCTCTATATTATTTTGATTGATAAAAAAATTGGGATAAATATTGGTAATCAATTTTACTATTTCAGGTGTTGGTGACATGAAGATTAGTGAACTCTCATATTTACCAGATCCCTGCCCATTGCCTAGTAGTGAAAAGAAAAGACATTTGATGGAAAGAGAGAGACAAATATATGCCCCCTTCTCTGGTGTCGGGGGTATTGTATATGACAAAGATGCAGTATATATTGAGCTTAAGGGATCTCATTCACACAAACAGGAGGATGAAGAGACAAATGAAAAGAAAGCTTTACTTAAAAATGTTGTTGAAACAAAGGAAACAGTTGATGAACAAATGCAAGAATCAGGTTTCAAATTGTTCAGTGGAGGAGCTATTATATATCCTGACATGGTGAAAGATGATGAATATTTACAACAAAATAAAAGTCAACCAAGCTCAGATGACTCAAGCTCAGAAGCAGAGGAAAATGAATCAGAAAATGATAGTGGTATAGACCAAAGTGAGAAAGAAAGCAGAAAAAATAAATCAAATCTACCATGGGAGAATGGTTCAGGCTCTGAAGCAGAAAACGATAGTGATGGTGATTTAGAAAATAGCAAAGACAAACAAAAAGATAATGAATCAAGTGATGACGAAGATTCAGATGAAGAAGTAAAAAATGATGAGGACTTTGGTATAAAGTGGAAGGAAAAGTTGGGAGAAAAAGCAACAATGGCATATTTTGAACGACAAAGAACTTCCAAAAATATTATGAAGCTTGTGTATGGTGAGTTTGAAATAGGTAACAAATCAAAAGAGCAGACTCAAGAAGATGATGAAAGTGATACAGAAGAAATTGGTGGCCTATTCAAGAAAGTTACAAGTACACAGAAAAAGAAGCAAAACGAAAAAGAGCAGTTGGATGTTGATGAGTGTTCATTCTTCTATTCCTTAGACAAACCTAATTTAAAAGATTGGTCAAGTGATGACAATAAACATCTCTTGATTAATCATTTTGTTACTGGAAAGAGATCTGCAGATGAAGATGCCTCAGAACTTCTTAAGTTAGATGATGCTAGTGATGCAGATGATGAAGAATTGTTTGGTGACTTTGAGGACTTGGAAACAGGTGAGAAACACGTTTCACAGGAAAGCGAGAGCAAAGGCAACAATGTCGAAGCTGGTTCAAAAAGGAAAGCTGAGCCAACGAAATCCGAAATTCTTGATAAGAAGATGAAACTGAAAGCTAAATTTGATGCAGAATATGACAATCCTGATGATCATCGAATTAAGGGTGACCATTCTTATTATGAAAGTTTAAAAGCAGAAGCTTTAAAACAGTCTGAACTTAATAAATCAGTATTTGAAAATTTAGATGATGGATTGAGGGTAGAAGTAGAGGGTTATAGACCAGGATTGTATGTGAGGATGTTATTTAAAAATATGCCCCCAGAATTTGTGACCAACTTTGACTCTAGTTACCCTATACTTATTGGTGCATTGAATATGGCAGAACAAAACATAGGATTTGTATCATGCAAAGTGAAAAAACATAGGTGGTACAGAAAGATACTAAAAACGAACGATCCACTGATCATATCGCTGGGGTGGCGTCGCTTCCAAACCTTACCCATTTATTCGAAAATAGAAGATGATTTAAAATGTAGATACCTGAAGTACACACCTGAGCATGTTACATGTAATATGCATTTTTATGGACCAGTCACTCCTCAAAATACTGGCTTTCTGGCGTTACAAACGGTCAGTAACAATTCCAACGAAATAAAGCAGATTGGATTTAGAATTGCTGCAACTGGAAGCGTTAACGAAATAAATAAATCTACGCAAATAGTTAAGAAACTTAAACTAGTTGGAACTCCATTAAAAATTTACAAGAAGACAGCTTTTATTAAAGATATGTTCACATCGACTTTAGAAGTGGCTAAGTTTGAAGGAGCTAGAGTTAAAACTGTATCTGGCATCAGAGGACAGATAAAAAAGGCTTTAAATAAACCAGAGGGGGCATTTCGAGCTACTTTCGAAGATAAGATTCTTATGAGTGACATTGTATTTTGCAGGACTTGGTTCAAAGTCGATGTAACAAAGTTTTACGCTCCTGTTGTTAATCTACTTTTACCCGTCGGTCATAAAAACGCGTGGCAGGGTATGAAGACAAAGGGTCAGCTGAAAAGAGAACGCAACATCAAGAGTGATGCAAATACTGATTCTTTGTACAAAGATATTGTCAGAGAACCTAAGGTTTTCAAGCCTTTAACTATACCTAAACAACTACAAAAAGGTTTGCCGTACAGATTCAAGCCTAAAGCAAAAACTGCGACTGCTACTGGAAAGAATAATAAAGAGAAATTCTCTAACAGAATAGCTGTGGTCAAGAGTCCATATGAACAAAAGGTAACAAATGTAATGAAAATGTTGAAGACCAATTATGAGAAAAAACAGGAGATTCAGAAAGAAATGACAGCAGAGAGGTTGAAGAAACACAAGAAACAACTTGAAGAGGAGGAATGGCGGCGGATAAAGCGGCAGAAGGAACTGAAGAAGAAGATTTGTAGACATTTGAATAAGATGGCCAATAAGAAAAAGCCGCAAATGTAAAGTGTATTTATTCTTAATCATTTAGAATAAATTAATTTGCTTTCAAACGATTTGTATCTTTTATTACATATATTTAGTAGCGTCCTACACAATTCAGAGGATTAGTTCAAAATAAAACAAGGTGTATATTGTGTAAATTGTATTTACTTCTTATCATTATGCATAACGTATGTCGTCATCGCACGTTTGATAAACGTTTTTACAAAGGTTACACAGTTCAGATTACATTGGTCAAAATAATCACTGCCTAGAATAACAATTTTGACGTTACGACATTACAAAAAATGCCCCTGTACTTGAATAAGATTCCTGTAACATTAATTTTTTATTAGAAGAAAGTTAAGGGCGAAGCGTTAACCGGTACAATACAAGCGTTGGAATGTGCCCGTCGCGTCGACGCGGGCGCCGCTGTACGCACAAATTATATACAATCGACAAATTTCACTAACGTCCTATTTTACAATAACTTCTTAACGTGAGGGTAACTTTACTCTTTGGTAGCGCGAGCCGCCGCCGCCGCCGGTGGAACCGCTCGTGGAATGTTACGGACATACAAAAATACACTAGTTATTGTAACAGGCGACGCCTGCGCGGCCGTACATACAGGCGTGCCGAGACGTTGGCACTTGTGGAGTTGTGTCTTGTGTTGAGTGTTGTATGATGAGTGAATGGAGGACCACTTGACCACTCATTCATTCGTTCATTGTCCGCTCAACCTTACGGGCCCCCTAGCTCCTACCGATGCGATTTGATTTGCTAAACGGTGCTTCTTTCATACAAGCACGTTTAAAATACGTTTTCATATGCATCTATTCTAATCACAACGATGTTTGGATGTAATATTAAATTAGCAGCAGAGGCCAGGCGTATTGGTAGCGAACGCTCAGCACAGTACACTTTGAAGGGGGGGGGAGAGGGCGGTGGGATACCACCCCCGCGAAGGGTATCTTTACAAAAACCGTAGCTACATCGATAAGCTATACACTAATTAACTAAATAACCGTCACGTCAACGTTACACTTGCATAGAAAAATTTTAGTTGCTATTTATTTATTATTCATTATAATTATGTATAATATTCATTTAGTTTACAATGAAACGAATGATGTGTCCGAATGATATAATCGTGGAGACGTCGCTTTGCCGACTGTCCCTACATGTAATGAAAATAAAACGATTCGACAGTGACATTGAAATGGATAGGTAGATGATCAGAGTTTAAAAGAAACTTACTACCAGAATTATTGAAGGTAAAGATGTTTCTAGTTACAAGATAATTGAAACTACAGCACCAATAGTTGATTTATTTTTTTTATCTAATTATAATTGTATTAGGACTAATAAAAAAAAAATACATACAATACAATTAGCTAATTAAAAGCTAGAAGTTGAGTGAAGCTAGCAGACAAAAAGTTACAATATTTTTCTAACATAAAAATAAATATGTAAATCAAAAGTTAAACCTATGAGCGTTATATATTTAACTATAAGACACTGTCGAACCGTTTCACATCGATCACAGCATATTTTTTAATAATAATAAATAAATTATAATTATATTTGTACAATTCTCTTTAATACATATATGTATATCCATGTGATGTTTCATGCTACACACGAGATGTAGACAGTACAGACAGACACAATAGCATCGAATTGTTCTAAATTTGTTCACTCACTGGTCGCACACACAAGGGAGCCACAGCGTCCATCCCGATACAAATACAAAACACCGACCGGTGGCCGCGCGTCAACTCTAAACATTATTAATACTGTTACTCAATATATTATACATCATATCAGCAAAATCCTATCCCGAAGTACAAGTAGAGGCCTTCGCACGATGACCGAATACACTCTAACGTAAAATTATTGTACACGTAAAAAAAGAACAATAAAAAAAAAAACAACTTGTGATTCCGTTAAACAACCGTCGGTACACACGACACGGGAGGTAATTATTTATCGTCCGCAAACTGTTCCACCCGCTCGAGTGTTGCTACGTAAAAAGCAATAACTTACTCATAAATAATAAAAATATCCTAGTTAATAAATAATTAAGCATTAAAATTATAATATAAAATATTCTTTCTTTTAAAAAAAAAATTCTAATCGTTTGAACACATCCTAGCTAAATATTGCTACATTCCGTACGTACACATGATATAAACGCTATATTATAGAAACGATATTTACAAATATAATTCGCTACCGATAAAGATTCCATCAAATTAAAAAAAAAATGGTTAGTTAGCTGTACAATCGCTTGTTTAACTGTTGGTCCTTACTACCGGCGGGCGGCGAGCGATCGCTTATAAAAATTGGTTCTACACACTTATAAATAAACATTACTTTAAATAATAAGACGAGATAAAGTGAAGAGCGCTGAGAAAGACAGAAAATAAACTTAAAACAAAACAAGTATCGCCACCGTCCGCCGGCACGAGGCCCACAAGTCACACATTACATTCAATACCATTTGTAAACGCTTAACAAAAATATACCCTAGCTAAGTTTCAGTTGTCCCTATTATTTATGTATGTATGTTATATGTATGTTCAATAAAATAGAAGATTACAAAACGATGCAGTTAACACTGTACATACACGACTAGTACTTGTGTGCTCTGTCCGCGAACAGACAAATCCATTTGAAAAAACATATTACATAAATAATAATGTGTTTAGCGATTAAATGCAACAATACACAATAATTACACAGTAAAAGACGGGAGAGTAACAAAAATACATCCCCGTCACGCGATCCACGTCCATAACACTATGTTGATAACAGCTAGAACCGCACATTCAGTTATATACGGACAGACAGGCACACATTTATCTACATAAAGCTATATATACACCAACCTCGGGGAGGCACTTGTAGACAGAGGTACGGCCTGACCCGACGTGTGAACACATCCTAATCATTATAAATAGTCGACACGATGTACATTCACAACTTAGTCTTAGTAATATTGTGAACACAGCACACACTATTGTTGAAACTGCAAGCCTTGGGCAACAAATATATGTAGTAATATATTTATTTAGTGGACTACATTTTGGTATTACTACTGATAATAAAGGATACCTACTCTGATTGGAACACTAATTGATAAATACTCATGAATGAAATATTGTTAAGATTAATATAGCACTAAATTGTTTCTTAAAACTTAACCAATGAAGAGGAATTATAGGGGAATTCTCAACATCACGAACAAATCATTAAAAAAAACTGATAAACGTAGATAATTTTCAAAATAAATAATGAATTGTCTTTGTTGAGTTGCAATAACAGTTTATGCTGTGTTCGTTTTATTAAAATTGAAATAATTATACCATATATTACATATGTAGTTAAATTATCTAACCTTTGTAAATATTGCAAGCTAGTCGTCTCACAGTGAAGAAGTATTCATAATAAATATTTGTGTCAATAGAAAAATACATAAAAAAAATTCAATACTTAAATTACAAGTGTTGCTTTTTGATTTATGATTGCGGCGACACTAGAATATTTCATAAAACACATACAAATTTTTATCACGAATACTTCTTTAACACTGTGAAATTGTTATATCGAGAATGTAAAACAATATTAGTTAAAATTTAACTAATATTTGGCATCGATAAGTCACTGGCTAGTATTGCATGCTGCGCTTGTTATTTACATAAATGTTTTAAAGAAAACCATAAGTTAGAAATAAACGAATCGTGAAAAAGTTTAATCAATTCCATTTCAAGTTTTAAATTACTTGTACACTGTGTATAAATTATACAAGTATATAATTAAATATGTTAACAAGACACAGCACACAACACTATTTTGTAATACATAATATAACAGTAATAAATTTATCAATACATGGAGTACAATAATTAAGTACAGAATTCTACATTAATCAGAGCACTTTGTTATTTATAACAATACACGAAGCGTTACGCTACAACTGTATAATATAATAATAATAGTTAATAGTATGTATTATACAAAGTTATGAAAACTTATTGTATGTATCAACAACACTTTAGTTAAATTTCTAATGCGGCAACATTACTATGACACGTCAACAACAGCAGAATTTTTATGTTAAGTATTATTTTATTAGTTACATAGTTAATCAACAATTTTTATATAACAGAGCGTCATTTGTTTATAGTAAATCTAGTTCA
>DWBH01000254.1:0-13961 GCA_018230765.1 Ernsta delagoae
GCATCTGATTAACTTGAAACTTTGCATACGTCTCAAGGACCGATGACAATGCAATAATAATAAATAATAATAATAATGATTTAATAAAATTTTGTAAAATTTAAAAGTAAAAATGCCCGCTTGCTCCGTGGTCTGCGTGTTTTTTTAAACTATTTAATTATTATTCAGAGCTAATTTCAAACGCTCAGTGTATCGTACAGTATTATTGTAAGATACACTTAATCTGAAGTTGTGTTTATTAATACTAGCCTTAGACAATATTTCTTTAATAGGTATCTTCCGACATCTTCAAAGATTTTTTTTAGGATTTTTCTCCAGTGCAAATTTTGTGTAGTTGGGTAATATTTTGAGAAAATGACTGGATATGCAGAAGGTTTTTGAAGTTCAAAGTTTTTTTGTAATATTATACATATTGAGTAGGTAGTTTAAGAAAACGAAAATTTCCCGTTCGCGAACAAAACCAGAGGGAACATTCAATATCTAGACAATACTGTCAAGTTTCAGCCAGGTTGGAGATAAAAATTTATGTTTTATTCATTTTGGTGCGATTCACTTTGTTAGGGTTCCGTGTGAAAATTTGGCTTCCTTATAACTTCCATTTCATGTAATAAGTTCTCTTTTGCGGCGTGTTAGTTGTACTAAACCAACTAAAAGCTTTAAACATACAATATAATTGCTGTTTTTTCCTGCAATATCCTGTTTGACATAAAATTACCTAGTTACTTGGATAAATAATAACAATGTATAAGGTATTATGTACAAGGATGTGATGGGATAGCTACAATGATTTTGACACGACCTTGTTCTTTTATACGGGAACCATAATATGATCTAATAGTAGCTGTAAAAAACTATTTCAGACCAACTATGAGGTGCATTGGTTAAGTCAAGTATTGATTCCCAGCGATTTTAAATTTAGCAAAGTAAAATAAATTGTACGGAATTCTCGAGCCGTAATTTTTATCTCCCTTAACGGTGAAGCTACTCTGTTTTTGTTGCGCTGAATTCTGAATTCTTATTTGAGGATTATATCAGCCTCGAGTTTCTTGTTAAGCCGAGTTGTAGTACCTTCTTCAATAAAAGTTATAAGGTATTCTCGGGCTTAGAATGAAATTCATTATTTCTCGTATCGCTAAAAAGGTAGGACTTTGTAACTAGTTGAAGTGTCCAAGCTTTGTTATTGAAACGAAATTCAATACAATTGTTTATTTCTTATTATCATTTGTCTTATTATTTCCTGTAGAAAATAACGTAATTAATGGAATAATTGGCATTTCTCCTGTTTATTGTATTGCCTACTCCGTTGGGAACGAGGCGTGACAATATGTATGTATGACTATGTATGTATTGTAAATATTTGGGAATTTTTATTTCGTGTTTAAGTCTTTTTAGGATGATCTTTAGACGAGACTCGGTGGGGGCACTGCGGTGCCCCCAGATAAATAAATAACGCTTGACACTCACAGCTCCACACTAGAATTCCCTGTGTCGTGGGTACCATGGACACACACAAAGACAAACAAATATCATCTTTATTCTATCTATATTTATAACAGATATCGGTATATGTCGTACAGTTAAATTTCGTTTGAAATAAGGGCAGCAGTAGAATACGATTTATTTTTAAAGGTTATGTTCCACTAGGCCCCGGGCCTGCTTGTGCTTTGTATAAAATATCGCTCATTACCGAAAGAGGGTTCACCTCAGCGATATTATGTAGAAGTTTCTATAGAAATAATGAGTAGGTAAATAGTCTAAACTTCTGTATCGGCATTGGGTTTAGGAATAACGTATTAAAAAGAAAAAAAAACAAAGTTGTCATTGGTCTTTTATTAATATTATTTACAAATCTAATCACATCCTTCATGTTCTAACATTTCATTAGTAAAGGCTCTAGCTAGATGAAGAAATTCTAACGTTTGTAGTAATATGCTAAAATCATCACATCTTGTGTCTGAGCAATTATGATATATCACACTACGTATGTAATTATTTTATAATTTACATTACCTGATGGTAACGTTTTAGTATAGATAATTTATATCATACTAATACCATACAAGAATCTACTGACAAAATTAGGAGAAAATATTATCATTATTTTCAATAAAAAACAATGAAATTAAAGCAAATACATAGTACGTTTCAGGATATTTATTACGAATAAAATACTGAGACGAATTATGTAAGAAAAATAATATGTAACTAAAGCCTGGTGTCCATTAGGTGGGCCGTAACGCAAAAATGCACCGCTTCTAATACAAATGTTTTGTATGAAATATTGTTTACTAGATAGGACGGGCCGCGACGCCTTTTACAGCGGTGCGGTCCGTTTCCGTTGCGAGCCGGCACGATCTGTCCCTAATGGACATCAGGCTTAAGGGTAGATAAAATTGCGAATAAAATAAAAACGTATTAAAATACGTCTTTCTTTGCGAAATCACGGCATTATTTTTAAGATTCAAAACGAAAACTATTTTATAGGTTAATCTTTTAAGAATAAGCCAATGAGATCATTTGTACAACAAAAGACATACATAGTGTGACTTTTTAGACCGTTTACAAAAATAAAAATATATAATAGTATTATTTTTACCGCTTGTCAGATATTGCGCCAATGGTTTTCATGTTTTTAAAATATAACATTTCTTAAAATAACAAATTCCAATAAAGTATGCTTACGACGTTTAAAATAACGTGTTTTTTAAATTACTTTTTATTTTTTCAAAAAGATATCACACATACAGATGTCACATATCAACAGTTTTTTATTTCTGTATCCAGTTGGTGCAATATCCAGCGGCTTGAAAAATATAAATATTTTAAATAACGGTTAACATTATTTTCTAGTACAATACTGTTTAATCAAAGATCTTTTGCCAAATTCTATAAAATGTATCTATGTGTGTACACTCAGTGAATTTTTGAATATCATGTATAAAAATTTTAAGGTATCTAACGTTTCAACATAAAAAAACGTCTGTATTCTAAAAAAAATCAAACATTTTCTGAACCACTCATTTTAGTGACTTAAGCAGTAATTAAATCCTTTCTATAAAATCTTTGATGATTTCAATATAAAACAGTCTGTTGCTACATGCTCCGGTTACTTAAATAGGCCTTTCAGTTGAATCACTGAGTGTACAATCTTTTCATACAACTATTCTATGGAATGCTTATTTACACAATTTTACAGGTCAAAAGGTAACTACCTCTATACATAACACTATTCATAAAACTTTCAAGGCACAATTTTCTTCAAAGAACATTTTCTACGTTAATTAAAATTCTGCTCGAAACACGATCCAACGTATTTATTCTGATAAAGACTATTAGAAATGGGAAAAAATCACAATATTGTTTATATATAATGCGATCAGTATTTACATAAGTCGAGTAGGTACTATATTTATATATTTTTTTGGTTTAAATCACATTAAGTATGGTATTGAAAATATATTGTATTTTTTTTTATAATTTATCCTATTATCTACACTCCGCTCGCGCCGCGGTCTGGTCTTCGTTATGTTAATTTATTTTCTAAACTCTATTTCATAATGTACATATTAGTTATTGCTTTTCGTCCCGAACATCTCGCTCGATTGTCCCTTATCCTTAAACTTATAATTGGTGGCTACAAAATTTGTGATAATACCACGTAACAAACACACAAGTAAAATAATTCAGAATATTCATTTGAAGAAATTAGAAAATAAAGGAGTTATAATAAATAAACACAGTTTTATTTATTATCTAAATCAATTAAAATTTATTGTTATTTTCGCAAATAAATGGTTCAAATATAAAATGCAAGTTCTACTATCTACGGCGTAGAGCGTCTACGCGGTCGCTACGATCCGTAGCATACAGAGTCCTCTATAATACACTAATCAAATTTTTCTCTCTAAAATATTATACAGTTACAAACACGTCCAAATCAGTATAATATACTAGAAATTTTCTTACATACAGTTTTAAAAGTCAATTCAATAACTGCACTACGTACATACTTGTATATAGTTGAACGTTCACTTCGAACAAATATTCCGAACTACCGTCCGTGTGCGCTCCGCAAGAGCGAGGGGGGCCACTGTGACGTCACGGGCGGGTGGGTATATAAGCGTGCGCGCGCGGCTCGTCGCTCAGTACTCGGGCGCCACCCGCGACGTCAGCCGCGGGGAGCGGAGCGGCGACCAGCGCGCCACCTCGGGCTATGGTTTCAGTCGTTTGAAGCCCGCGCCATCGTGCCCCAGTTTGAGTTCCTCGTACAGAGTGGGATCTACTTCCCGCTGTGCTCCAACTGTTGTGCTTGGGTTCTGTAGGGTTTCTTGTCTCCACGCGGCACTGTTGGATACGCCGTTGGCGATGCCGTTGCCGCCGTTCGCACTGCCGTTTGGCAATGTGCCCTGTGGGATGATTGACAGTTTTAGTACTTCTCTTCATTATGAAGGTATAGATATTTCAGAAAGCTCATAGGATCATTATAGTGTCAAATTAAGAAACAATTCTTACATTGATAACAGTATCAGGATTTGGTTCCCTGAGGTAGCTAGGATTTTCAAATGCCACTCCACCCTGCGCCTTAAGCCTAAGATTCTGCAACATCAAAGTAATCTATTTAAGCATCTTACACTTTGAAAGGCAATGATCATTATGTTTGAAATTGACGGTTTGTTTTTACCTTCCTATGTCTATAGTAGAGGCCAGCTGCCAGCAATATAGCAGCGACCAGTATACAAGCCATGGCCACGCCCACGGCGGAGGCAGTCCCACTGCTGGACACCGGAGCGGCGGCCGCGGTCGACTCTTGCCCAGCTGTCGTGAACATTATGGGCTGACTCAACGAAGATGTACCTGGTAGTGACAGAAGAATATAGTTATAGATAGATAATAAACGTTTTGGAAACAGATTTGTTAAGAAAGTTTTTTGTACATCAATCCAGAATCAATGAAGGAATAGGAATTAATTATAAACCAAAAATCATACAAAATGCTAGTGATGTTGATGGATGAGAAACAGAAGAAATAAGATCCCATTTTAATATACACGTTGTTGAACATCTGAATAGAAAATAAAAAATTTAAAGAAAGAACCCTTTTCTTTTCCTCTACATGAATAAATATTGAGTACAGACTTATGAACATGAATTGAATAAGGAACAAATCAATGAAAAAACGTAAAACTCTTTCTTGGTCATTTTCTTTCTCTCTCGTGGACGGACCACGAATAGACAAGGACAGCAGAAGTCTGAACTTACCAACATCGTTGGCAGCTTTGACGACACATTCGTATTTGACGTCATCGCGTAGACCGGTCAGCACGACGCTGGTCTCGCTGGTGTCCAGTTTCTCGGGCACCTTGGCGCCGTACGCCCGCCAGAATACTCGGTACAGGTATACTGTTTGAGGGTTCTTCATTGGAGGATCCCAGCTGTGGATAAGATTAGAGTTGGTAAGCAAGAACATACTCTTATACACACCAAATACCCTTGGAATTGGTATGTATAGTCGAGTATTAGGGTGCCTTAGGAGTTTTGAATGTTGCCGAAGATTTTGTTAAATAGGTTGTTTAGAGTAATTTAGTCTAAAGTTATTTTGAGTTAGTTTTTATCAGTTCATATTTTTTGCTTCATTTTATCTGGGTATACTATTATCGTCTTCTATCTTCTTGGAAGGATTGTTCAATTTTAACCCAATTTGTTCAATTTTGTATTTTTATTTTTCTAAAATCTGAATTCTGAACTCAATTCTGTAAAAGCATTCTTATTCAATCCATATTTTCTAGCCATTTAAAGCTTACCTGAGTAAAACAGAATTTGGTGTTGGAGCAACGTGAGCCTTAAGGTTCCTGGGTGGTCCAGGCAACCTCGCCCCGGAGTCCCGGAAGCAGGCCAGGGCTCTCCTCGCGTGCTGAAGGGCGCAGCTCCGGGACACGGGACCCCCTCGACACAGCTCCAGGCAGTTCCTGGGAACTCCCCAGGACGCACAACAGCTGCGATGATCTGATTTAATAATACAGATATGTTATTGAGAAAAAATCATAATTTTCTGTGTAACTTAAATAAATTAATTTGATTCCAGAACGGACGAAGTGTAAATTGAAAAAAAAAAAAAAACACGGAAACAGGGATACATAAAAATATTGGCTGCAAAACAGCAACAATTTTTTTATATTACGATGCATTTATGATGCGTGAGTAATCTGAAGTGTTATTTTAAAAGATATTTCTTGTTTATAGCATTGATTTGTAATCTTTGGGTGTTTGCATTATCCTGCCTTCGCAATATCGCCTTTATTTGACTTTATCCAAAGTCGTCTGGACTCGAGTGCTCGTACCTGATCCATCAGCTGCGCACTTCATGAGCTTGTCGAAGTCGTGCATACACTCCGGCCGGTCCATGATGTTGTCCATGTCCAGGTTGAGGCTGCACGCGTCGATGCAAGATGAGGATACGTTCATCTGGTGACCAAAGAGTTGTTTTATGATATGGAACTTTCCAGAATCCACAAGAGGCCAACTAGGTGGACTATGGTTTAAATCCCTGTCCTGTTCGGAAGGAGATTTGACCAGTGGTTGAACTGTGATGGATTGATTATGATGAAACTGTTAGCAAATGCTAAAGGAGTTACTCACTTCTGAGACCTTATGCCTTAAATATAGGATTTGGCCCTTTTGTAGAAAGAGTTATGCAGAATTCTGAAACTTAAGTATAATATAAGGGAAGTAAATGGCGCAGAGCTCATCCTAAGACCATGAACATTGTGTATAGCGCTTTATGTACCCACCGTGTACTCATGTGGTACACGGTGGGTTATCAAATTATTATGAAAAATATTCTATATTTTTCTAAGGAACTAACTTTCAATATCAATAATTCGAGAGAAATGTGTTTTAGCGGCAGAAGCATCCCACAGTAATATTTTCATGAGTCAAACATATCGCTAATAACTTTGAGGAGATAATAAACATCTCTCAGTATTCATTAAGTCAACAGGAACTTGTAATGTAATCAAATCAACGCGTGGAAAACGTCAGTGAACGCGACGTTTGCTGTTAAGCTTCAGTAGATACGTTATTGGAATTACAATTTAGGAGAATAATTATGATGTACTTTTGTGTAAATGAGTTTGTGGTGTTGTTAGATTATAAGGAACAAATACTCGTAATAAGATTAAGGCCCGCAAAATACATATAAAATTTTTAAAATTTGGATGGCCTCTCTAAAAAAATATCAATGACAGAACAACGTATACCAGGTCAGAAAAAAATTTCCATTTGTGAAGATCCTACTGTAATACTTTGACTGGAACTGGAACCTGGACCTGGACCTTTCTTGGAACTGATTTGCACGTGTTCAGATTACACAAATAATTAACAATTTAATAAATAGGCCACAATAATATAAACTAACGTACCTTAACACAGCACTCAGTGACGTTATGGTGAGGTGTAGTTGGCCTCAGCCTCACGGAGACGGGCCTCACAGTCTTCCCGAAGGCGTTCTCCGCGTGGCAGTAGTAGTCACCCTCGTCCGCTTCCGATATCTTCTTTATTATCAGTCGCATTGTGTACTTCGTTTGCTCCTACAGAATCAAATCATGATTAGGCATGCCTCCGTAGCATATTATTTTAATTTCCCTTCTCATATCTTTATTAAGCTAGGCTTTGTTAAACTAGGACCGTTCTAGTCGTACTGGTGTAGTAACTTTTGCACCATCGCCTTTCTTGCAATGCAGACCTTTTACTTATTTGACTGATTAATTTGATTTTAATATTCCACTGCTTGGGGGAAATGCGGGTTTGTTGCTAATCCGTATAGGATGTTTTTGAACTGTCTATGAGGTCTCCGGCTAGATTTCAAAACTGCTATTGGTGGAAACGACGTCTTCCAATTTTCCGAAACATATAAATTATGCTGATTGAAATCTTAAAATATGAATAAACTGGCCAACTCACTTCAGGATCAGCCAGCAGCTGTATAGTATAGTTGGGTCCGTCAATAACAGCGGTCCTGCCGTTGGGATCCCTCCAGAAGGCTATGGTTGGCTTCGGGAGCGCCTCCACTCTGCATTCCAGGATCACGGAGTCGCCAGCCGCCGCCATCGTGATCACTGACGCTTGGATCGCTGGCACGTCTGGTTTGGGAAAGGTTGGCAAAGGTTAGAACGAACGCCAGAAAGGGGAGCTGAGTCAGATGACATGAAGATAATCTTGGGCACTTCACTGTTTAGGAGAAATGTATCCAAGAAATAAGAACCGTATTATTTAGACTTAGCGGCGGAATGTTATAAAAATTACACACGAGAGTTATCATTCTACTAACAAGATACACAAAGTACTGATCTTATCACTTGACATTGATCTTTTTACAAGAGATATTGATATTTTCACGACATATATTGGTTTAAAAGCGAGAGATACTGATCTACATACAATATGACTATTAGCCTACTTTCAAGAAACCTATTCAAGGTAGACATTGATCTATAAGAGGCATACGGGTCTACTTACAATATTGATCAACCTTCGAGAGATACGAGATAGTGATCCAATCAAAAGAGATACATTGTAGGTCTATTTACGTGAGATATTGATCTTCCGGGAGGCCTGCATGGGAGTGCCGTAGCCGTTGTCAGCGTAGCAAGAGATCTGGTCCATGTCCCTCGTCACGTTGTGGATCACGGTCACCATGTGCCGCGTCACCTCTTGACGGACGAGACGACCTTTGGAAATTTCGAAAAGTTGATAGTTAAGATGCAGGATTTTTTGGATTCGCGACTTTGTTAAATGCAGTTACAGGCGACGACGTCGACATGTTTGTAGGAAGTTAATGGATCATGATGTATTTGGAAGAATCATTTTTGTTGTTTTTGAATATAGATATGGAGATAAGTTTACCAAATAGGGTTTGATGTATGTGATTGGAATTTTTGATCCGATTGAATTGTTTTTGTTGTGTTCGGTATTATTAAAGAAGTTATATATATTACAATCTTACCAGAAATGTACAGCGAGATGGTGGGGGTCGGTGTTCCCATGGCGATGCAGAGGATGGTCATGCTGGAGCCTTCCACGACCAGGTTTACTGGGTTTACCGTTGGTGGCTGGAGACAAAGTCTTAGGTTATTGAAGACAACGAATCAGATTAATAATTTCAAAACAGGATTCGATTCTTTGAGTTGTGTGTGCCATGGATACATAAAACAATCAATTTCAGATCAGACTCAGCACAGATGATCATGAATTAAGCAATGGTACTCGTTTTATCATGGAAAACGGAGGCAATAAATTCTTTCTTTTCGGCCAATCATATTTGCGTAAGATTGACACGCATGGTACTTTGCGAAAGCATAGAACAATGTCTTGTCATATTGTCTTTCATTCTATTCCTTGGCTTAAATTATATCATTATCATGTTATTTCCTATTCTAACTACAATTATAATAATATAATCAACAAAAGCTCAATACTTTTTAGCAATTTGGCCTACTTGTAAGTATTCAAAGATTCATCGCCTAATGTATCCATTTTTTCATTCTTCCCCTTTGTTCGTCAGAACATTATATTTCAAAAGGAACAATTTGCATTTTTATATCCAATGTTTCGTGGAGTTTACTTTAAATAGGCCTGAATAGACTTGAATAAAGAGCTATATTGTGAGGAAAGGTCGTTTTGTTTGCTCTGAGATTTTTGTTGATTTTTCTTTGATGGCTTCTGAGTTTTGAAAGTTACATTTGGGATTCAAAAAATACCTAATTTTTATGATTAAAACGATTTAACCCGTTCAGAATTTCTCTTGTAACTTGTAAAGTTTTACTGCTTGCTTTTACTGTTGCAGTATTCAGTCCAATTTTTTGACAACATAATCCCGCAGATGCTCCGAAAACATTAATCCGCGCTTGTTCTTAACAAGTGTTCTAATTTCCTCTGGAATATCCTACTGATTTTTTTCGCTATTGCAGCTGCTAACGAAAGAAGTTTATCCAAATGAAATGCGTTCATTGACTAATTTAATGAATTGCTTAACTGAAACCATTCATTATTTTAACCAATAAACTGATTAATAATATAAAGTGCTAACCTCAACGAACGCCGGGTAAGCGGGGTCAGTCCAGGCCAGGAGAGTCTCCGAAGGCAGGGAGTCCCCGGCAGCCGCGTGGGCCACCACCCACACCACGTACTGTGTGTTGGGCGTCAGCTTCTCCAGAGTGTGTCCTGGGACGCTGGTGGAGATCCTCGTCACGTTACCCTGGCCTAACTGGCTGGGTGACTTGAAGAATAACCTGTTTAAGAAATGGAAGTCGTAAAAATTTGAAGGCAAGAAGATTTTCATGATAGCCTCCTTGAGAAATTCCAGCCCTAATCAACAAACTGGCTGGGATTTTCAGAGTAGTAATTCGAAAACATTCCCGAAGTAAACAACAGGATGGGTCAGAGATCTTAAGAATAACTTCTTTGAGAATTTAACTCGAAGACAAGGAGCTTGATGGGAGTTTGTCAGAATAGTCTGTTTGCGAAAAATTTCAGTCGGAAACTAATTTCAATGATGATTTATGATGGAGATGATGATGATAGTATTCTCTATTCTGTTTGATACTTACGAATAAGTGAGCTTCTCGTCAGGATGCGAGAACTGTGGTGGTTGCCAGCTGAGGGTCAGCCAGGTGGCGGAGTGCGAGGCCACCGACAGCGAGTGTGGCGGCGACGGGATACCCGATACCTCTCTGTTCTCCGTGTCTATGGTACAAACATAGATAAAATAAGCATAGGAGTATTGCAAGTTAAACGAGTAAAGGCTGTGTTCATACACAGTCAACAAATATGGAGCCGAGGGAATATAAAGTCTGGCGTCTGGAAAACAAAAAACTACAAGTAATAAAAATCTAAATAATTTTCAGAGATATGCTATCACCAAACCTAACTAGCTATTTATAAGCTTCTATCTAAAATATAATATGTAGGTACGTAGAAGACAAGCACATAAACGTGCTTATGCTTGTAAAATGAGATTTTCCGTAATATTTCATACACGAGACGAGTTTACCTGTACCGTACCTAAATAGCTCTCACGCCGTGCACTTCCATTTTCCACCTTACACGTCATCTTGAGTATGTACTTGATGTAAAATGTGGTATAGATTTCCTTTTGAGTATGCTCCATGCTCTGTACAGTATATACCTAACAATAGATTGTGCAGTTCTGAGCAGTTATTTAATATTTGGAGCTTATTATATATTTGGAAATATTGTAAAACATTTCATAGTATGGAAAGATTTGAGTAAGTATGATAACGTTTGGCATTATTTGGCAATAAATCCTACTAATATTACAAACGCGAAAGTTTGTCAGTATATAAGTTTTCACGTCTAGTCTGGATATTAATGAATCTTTACAATGATATAGTGTATACATCAAAATAACATGAAAGCTACAATTTGAATGATACTTAACCATAATATGGCGTATACTTCAGAAAAACACAAAGGTTACAACTTATAAAGATATTGTGTGAATTGTATCCTGCGCAGACGAAGTCGCGGGCACCAGCTAGTATTATATAGCACCATATAATGAAGTGGAAGTCTAGGTCTCTAGTTAGTATAAATAACTGAAAAAAAGATAGATATTATATATGTGTAAGGATTATCTTTAGATATTTCAAAGGTTAAGTAGTTTGGTATAGTCACTCAATTATAAAGATCGAATAACGGTCTAAGAAATGACTTTGTCTGACTTTATTATACGCCGTCAGCTAGTGGAGTTAGGCTGGAATTTTACAACCTGTCGATTGAACGCTGTGTAACTGCTTATCTGAGGATAAACAGTCGGAACAGAGGATTAAACTTACCAACTTCTTAAATATCAAGCCGAGCCACGGGCGTCCATATAGCAAGATTGAAAAACTTTCTAATGACGCCATTTCCTGGTAGCTTATTAAGCGAAATTTCAAAACAACGAAGTCAACAAATTTGCAAACAGTCGCTAATTAAAGAAATTTCGCGCCGGAAGCATTCTTTGTGAAAAGACAAAATTGTCACGACCCCTAAAGGCTTGCCGTGAGACGGGATCAACGGGAAAATAAGTAAGAATCTGTTTTTAGGGTTCCGTGAACACACACACTGCCAGAAAGGTTCCGCGTTCCAATTACACTTTTACATTTAGACACACTACTAGCTAAACCGGTGAATTTCCTACCGCCTTAGAATTTTGTTAATATACCGACAGCAGCGCCACCTACTGAGCCCATTTGTGAATAATATAAACCATTCTCAAATGCACTGGAACACACTCGCAATATTTCATCAAAATCGGTCCAGCCGCTTAGGAGTTCAATGACTAACACACGTAGGTACAGAAGATTTTTATATATAAAGATGTTCATGGGATTTGATACTAGATGTTAAGAGTAAGGCATAATAAAGACTAGCTAATGCCCGCGACTACGTCCGCGTGAAAGTCAGAAATCGGCTAAGAGTGCTTTACGCCATCTTTAAAAAGTCCTTTCCTAGGTCCTAAACTGTTCCTGTATCAAGTTTCATCAAATCGGTTCAGTGGTTTAGGCGTGAAAACCAAGCAGATAGACAGACAGAGTTACTTTGGCATTTATAATATTAGTAAGGATTGAAATCCTAGTAAAGTTTAAATGAAAACTTATTCTCTGTTTACAGTCCAAGGACATCGGGGGTGCGAAGATTTCCTTCCACTAATTTATTTGTTCCACCGGCCCTTACCCTTCGTAATTGTTTCTGGGTAAATAAAGTGAAAATACCTTTTAAATCTACCGTCTTATCAACAGCGAGCAATTAATAAAATATCAAGATGGCTTTCTAAGCCCTTGCGAGAAGTTTATTAACGTGACTTGAGCAATCATTGACTCTCCATAATATAAACATACGTATACTATACCCTATTAATAAACGTGGACTAAGACTAGTCATGGTTTAAAAATAATGCTGTCCCTTTTAGTAACATTATGAAAGACAGAGTAAGCATCAGTAATAAACCAGGCTTAGCCCACGTTTTTTAATAATACCGTTAAAGTGTAAACACTTGAACACACAAAAAATTTCATCACTTTCGGTTTAGCCGTTTAGGAGGAGTTCAGTGACTAACACGCGTATAGACGATTTATATAATTTAAAATGATAAGATTAAGATACAAGATAGCTTAATTTCCTTGAGTAGAACAAGTCCTATAAAACAGGTATTTCGCTGTATCTAGGTTCGTCCATTTCAAATGTACCTCGCAAAACGCTTTAATTTCAAATTTCACCTTTGTTTTGTCCACCGCTTAAAATAGCGTTTCGAGAACTTTTGTTTTTACACCTTCTCTTCAATAAAGTGATTAATCTAACTTGATATTATTATATTAAATTATCATAACACGTTTGTCTGCAATGTATTACCAAAGTACTGAAACGATTTACTTTAAATTTTGCACACTGTGTGCAGTTTGATCCAGCTTGAAAGGCAGGATAGTTTTTAGCTCAATTAATTAATCGTATGTGACGCAGATAAGGTAGCGAGAATCAGCTATTTAATTTGATATTCTTAAAATTATTTAAAACTAAAAACAATAAAGCAAAACCGTCAAAAACACTGGAGAATTTGTGAAGTTCAATAAGAAGTCCAACCAAAATAAAACAAGACCTAGATGTAAAGTGAAGCCTATTCTAACAGATTATTAAAAACCGCATTCAAATCGGTTAAGCCATTTCTAGATAAGCGCGTACATACAGACAAACAAATAAACATTTCAAAAATCGTACATTTTTGTTCTATTGTGCCTTTAAATACCCCTAATAATTTTTTTCTCAAATTACTTCAATGTAAATAAATACACGATTCACTTATCTATACTAATATTATAAAGAGGAAAGATTTGTTTGTTTGTTTGTTTGTTTGTTTGTAATGAATAGGCTCCGAAACTATTGGACCGATTTCAAAAATTCTTTCAC
>DWBH01000255.1:0-13958 GCA_018230765.1 Ernsta delagoae
CGTAAGAGCATGTGCGCGTTTACGTCCTGCCGCCGCGGCGACGTCGTATCGGTGACGTATTGCGGACCCTCTGCAAACATTGGTTTTTTGCACCCTTTATCACGGGAGCGCCGGCCACGACATAAAAGCTGTGGAAATCCGTTCAGGATACACATTACACGTAAAGCGGCCCACTGAACGCAGCCACACGCAAACCCTGAACAAAACTCGGCGCCGTGCACTCGATACGAGTACGTTTTGGCGCGAATTAGTTAGTGACTTAATTGTTTTGAAAATCGAAGTGATGTGCGAATGAAAAAAAATAACTGTGAGTTACTGTGAATTTTTGCGTGTGTCACTTGTTTTTTAATGCCAAAGATTTTTCTGTGATAGTTCGAAATGTCGAAAGTGGCCGATTTTTGTATGTGCAATGGATGCTCGTCAGCTGGATCGAGAGCGCCTAGATACGGTAGGTTTAAATTAAATGTATTTTTAAATATTAGATTTATTTCTGAAACACGAGATAGGTAATACATAATAGGTAGAACATCCTATTTTAATTATTTGTTTTCCTTCCTTTGTTTATCTAAGAGTTAAGTATGTATGCGTTATGGAACTACATCATAACACATAAATGATGATCTAATCGAACAATCCTCTGTCAATGATTATTTCACTTATGATTTGAATGATAGTAAATGACACATGCATTCGTACTTTTACCAAGTATTCTTGGTGACCTAATTTTCTAGGAGATAAAAAAAGTTACTTACATTAATATTGTATTATTAGTACTCGAATACTCGAATTAAAATCTGAATTTATCTTCAATTATCATGAAACATCTTTTAAGAGAATAGTTGTAGCTAAGTAGATGTGGTATAATTAGTTTGGTAAAGTATGTAGTAAACACTTTGTTATATAATATTTATACAAATGAACAAGTAACTTTCAAAATAAAATTAAAACTTCTGAAAGAATTTGACACGAAAATTAACGTATAAGTACTTATCTAAGATTGCGCATGTATGTATAAATACAATTGAAGATCAGTCATAATGTTGGCATAACACCTGCAGTACGAGTAACAAAAAAAATTAAAAAAAAAGATAGCAACCGCTGTTAAACGTCAAGTCTTAAGTTTTCCCGCCGAAAGATTACTAATGAACGGCGGAGGCGGCGCGGCGTGGTCAATCGGGGTTAGAAATGTAAGCGGGAATAAAATAAGCATTTACAACAACGCGAAACTCACGTGTGATTTATATGCGGCCCGCGAACAATGCCATTCGAGTACTGGCAGCGGCCGCGGAAGCTACCAGTATGTTCAGTTTACGGTAAACTTAAATTAGCTGAAACTATGTTCGAGGCGTTTGATTTGACGGAAGCCAACCTCTTACGGTGATGTTAACACGTCATAAACTACTATGTATTGTATTGTTATATTCAAATCTTACTAATATACCTACCTACTTCGATGTTGTTTTACTTGTTTAGAGGCTAGTTGCCGTCTTTTAAGATTCTACGAATAATGTTTGAATTAGGTACCTCAAGTTTAAATTGACATATTTTATAGGTGTTGTAGACAATACCTATGTAACTTTATTAAACAAATTTTACAGTTACCTAATCCGTTTCAAAAGTATCAGTCTTACAATATCTATGTAGATCTAAAACTCAAGCCGTTCATTAACCAAAAAGGCTAAGGTATAATTTGCGTGGGTACTTTTTGCACGTTAATGGCCCAAGCGTATAAAGTTACGCGGATCTATCACGCCACGCTACAGAAACTTTCGATATGTATGAGTAATGCCTAAGTCATTCCGGCACTCGACACCGGGCGGTTGTAGGCTTTCAGGCGATTTTCATCGGTGTCGCGCCTATTCACGAAAATTTGGGAAATCCGTGACTCACCGATGAGACAACGACCGGATAAGGCTTATTTTGATTTACGAACGCAATATGCACGAAATTTGAAGTGTAGCTAGCTACGTTGGTATCGTTTCTGAAGTAAAACTAGTTCCTTGAGTCGCTGCTCTCAACCAGACGAAACATGCGGCCAAGGACCTGTCTAATTGGCGATCCGAAACACGCTACTGTCCTTAAGATTAATTAGCCGACAATAATGTACGTTCTCTCACTACAGATGAAATTCCTTTATCCAAGACAATGCTTCACTAAAAACGTCGTATTCCAATCGAGCAGCAGAGTACAATCGCCGACCGGAAAAGCCTCTACTTAAGCTAATTACAAACTCATTTTCGCATAAAAACAGCTAATTGACGAAAGCTGTGTCATCATGTCACAAGAACGGCAGCGTTGGGAATCTCCTCCACTTACGCCCCACAAAAAGATCCTGCTCGCTCATTATTAGTCGATTTGTTATACACAATAATACTTTTTATTTCGAATGTTTTTAATTACATCCGTGTTCTTACTGACATACTTTACCGCAACGCGACATTTACTTAAAAAACTTTTTCAATGATTAATATCGGAACGTCTAATCGTTATGACACACTGAACTATTTTAGTGATGGGTAACATTAGGAAGATTGTATCAATTATGAGCCTAATAATCCTTTATTGACACTAGCAATAAGAGCTTGCTCACAATGGCATCGCCTTGTTAACAACAAAAAAACGTGTCACTGTAAATACTCACGTTGGTGTTCGTTCATATATTAGTGCCACAATCCCTATGAAGATGTGGACATGCGTCTCTTTCTGAACTTAAATAAACATCCCTTAACCCTTATCCAATTAATTCTATTTAGTTCCTCATTAGTTACAAAAAACTTGTCTCTCTTATTACACATTTTATTGTTATCGGAAACAAAGATTTCTTTTATTCTTTCTTTTTATTTTGAAGTTAATCTGTAGGTAGTTAGGTAGAAGTATATGAATGATGCGATATATCCGTGTCAGATGAGTTCTTCCCATGCATATAAAAGTTTTTGTGTTGACTGCGTTTGCTTTCGTGTTTAGTACCTCAGTTCTTTTTCGCGTTGTGTTTGTCCGTTCACGACGAAAGATGCAAAGAAAAAATAAAACCAGAGTTGTCTTCGATGCATAACGTGTGCTTAATGTTCGTTGAAGAACAATTAAGGGGACAGGTTACCTACTCGGTGAGAAAATCTTTTTGTTCCGCTGTGGATATAACTAACCAATATGTATTCTGCTCGCGTTTCTTAGTCTTGTAGACGGCGAAAATATTTGCAACATTTGCGTTGAAAGTATGCACTCTGAACACTTTTTTGATCATTTCTGTGAAAAAAAAAACTTGATTAGATCGCGCAATGTGCAAAGTGGTTCTGTACAAATTACGTAATTGTACAGCAATCGTAAAGGAATTAACATAATATCGCGAGTTGATCGCGATGTTTGATAAGCCGAAGCAAGCCCCACACGTGGTCTCGACCGCGACTAACGTCCGATAAAAACTCGCTTTAGGATAGACTCATCGATGAATCAGCGCAGTGCTCTAACCGAATAATTGTTACTTACACAATAATATGTGGAAAGTGAACAGCACGAATATTATGTATATGAAAGTTGTTCTATTTTGCAAATATTTAACTTATTATCTTTTAATTTAAAAATATATTTACGCAATTACAAATATTATGATATAGGCACCTACTTACAAATATTTAAATAAGTTGTAATTTGTAAAGTATTCTCTACAAGTCCTACAACGTTTAAACCAGTATATATTTATGTATGTAGGTTCTTAATAGGTATAAGTTAAGTATCTTGATACTTAAAAAGACATATAGGTACGTTTTGTTATACTTACGTAGCTACTTAATTTTATTTGCAATTGCGAAACATTGCCATTTAAAAGATTAACTTTATCTTCAAATCACGTAAAATTGAAATATGCGCTGTTAAATCGACAACAGATTAATATTAATCATTACTATCATTATTAATAAATTACTGCACTATTAACACGATATGTGCTATCGGTCATCGTATCCTCTAATCCGCCCCGAACGCTTTGTCATACAAAAAAATGTCACCCAACGCGGAGGATGCAACGAGGGTCGATTTTCGCTTTCCGTCCGCCGTGCAAGGGTTTTCGCATAGGTAGTGTCTGTTCGTTTGACCGGCTATTTCATGTACGGTGCCGCATTTCGGTGCTCATTCAACGGGCGACGACTGCTCGTGCGCCGGTCTCAATCGCTCCACACCGTTGACACTAGCAACCCGCGACACGACGAGCCGAGACCAAACTCACCACTTATAACTAATAGTGCGAACTATCGTACCTAGTAGTGATTTTCTAAATCAAACACGACCATTGTAATCCTAAGTGCGACACGGTTTACCCTCGCGAGTGCTTAGAGTCAGTGCTTTTCAGTTCGTAGTTCATTAATCATTAATCATTAATCATTAACTGTTGATGATCGAAAATCATTTTGTTGAATGAATATGGACTTGCCCGAAGGAGCTACGTCAATGCCTTGTTCATGGATGTCTTTTTAACTGGTGTGTGTGTTTTTTATTGTAATTAATTTTATTCTTTTTATTTACGTACAGCTTTAATTTATTTATAACTGGCAATGACAATGTCAGTGTTGTGTACGCGTAATGTAAACAGTGGTTATTTAGTTTGAGTGGGTAGATATAAATATTATTATGACTTTGTCATTACGAATATAACTTATAATGCGTTGCCGCTTAATGATGTGAGTGAGTGAACTTATAACTTTACAATTGACTAAGTATTATTAGTGTCAATGTTTATATGAAAAAGCAGATTTAAAAGCACCAAAATTTAGATAAAAACATCTAAAATTGTCATTCACATCTAAAATAAAAACTTACTTTTCTACTAATATACTTAACTTTCTTTAATGATCGGTTTAAACTTTAATGTAATCTGCGCAAAAACCTGCGTATGATTCGCGATATTAGAGGTTTAAGAACTTTTCACTCGTAATTTTAATGCCATAAGATTAAATTGAAATCAAATACCAATTCAATAACAGATACTAACTATAATTATTATCAAGTATTGTCCTCCTGGTATTTTTTTCACTCTATAATTTATACCTAGTATTAGAAACAACATCCTAGATATTAGTAGCTTCAATTTCGATGTAGATTCTTACTTAGGTACCTACTATATGAAAATTACATCACATGCGAAGAAACATAAGGTATTGTTATTATCAACGCCGGTGCACTAACGTAATTCGATTGATGATCATTTTTGGAAGAGAACAATACGAATCGAGAAAGAAATCGATACAGCCTAGCAAGCGATCGTGTGGGAATGAACAACATTGCTTGTCGGCTGTTGATCAAAGGGACTTTTCGCTGAAATCTGCCCGCGATGACACTCGATACTGATTAGTGTGGCTAACCGAATTCAAAACATCCGATCGATTACCTCTTAAGCCTTTTTTGGACGATCGTTATTATTTAATCGTCGTGCTATTAGTTCATTCTCACTAAATTAGAATGTCTAATAGTTTGATAGCGGTACATAAAAGGACAGCTTTTTATAAGCTACTAATGCTACTGTCTGATTCCCGCAATTTCGTCTGGGTCACATATGAAAAAAAAATTAAGTTATAAATTTGTTCAGTGTGTCAAATTTGATTAATATCGATTCAGTAGTTTGGGAACACCGGACAACCAACGGGAGACGAAATTTTATTTTGCCTCATTCTATTATAGTAGGTAGTACAGGTACAGGTCTATGATAAGTATCTACATATGACGGTCATTATTTATTTAAAGATAAGCTATTGGGAAAACCCTACGGTAGGTAATTCATATCGTGTGCGTTGCTGATTTTCGTGGAAACACACATAACCATTGTCTGAACTTGACAATGCATTCGATATACAAGTCAGCTATTTTAAACAACCACAGGATAAAATAAACCGTAAATAACAATCTAGCAAAAGGGCGGTTTGTAAAGGCTGTGTTGCTGTATTATTTTTAACTGTCCGCAAAACGTCATTTTAACTTAAATAGACAGGTACATGACATAGTCAACGACACGGATTGACCTAATGATTCACTGACCATAAACATCGCTTATCCTTGTCTGACGTAACTAACGTAATAGGACATGGTTACTATTTAATAATTGCTTTGTTGTATAATTTAATTATTATTCATTTATTCATTAATTAGTTTTCGGTTGCTATACTATAGGATCTTTTCCTATTATTTGCACAATTTATAACAAAGGAAAATTTGTTTGACAAGTAGATTAACGGTACTAAATTCTACCTGATTCAGTTTATTTTATGTACATTATACTTATTTTATCTAGAATTCAGTATGTTTAGCAATATGTAAAAGGGGCAACTTTCTACGTTTTAGCACTTTAGGCGAACAAAGCTAGAGTTTGCCGAGTAGAGATTCTACTCTTTTAAAAGTTTGAAAACAACGCTTTGCAGAATTGCCAGTCTCTTGGCACATAAAATATGTTTTATGACCCTAGCGCAAAACATCAAAACCTTCAAGAACAGTCAAACGTTAAATCGAAGGAGTGGACAAAGAATTATTTTTATGCATCGTTGGTATTTATTTACTTACCTATGTTATAAATCCCTATTTGGCCCTCAAACTTGCTGAATAATTCAAGGAACTGGCTGATATTAGAATTTTATTTGGCTTAGGTTAAACTGCAGATTGGAACTTAATGAACCAAAACGATTCAGTCAGAAATTAGTGATTGTTTTAGTTATAGTATTTACGAAAACCATAAAATTTATTCTTATGCGTCTAGCCCGTCACAACACAACGTGAGGTCTTTTAACCGATTTTTAAAAAAGGAAGGAGTTACTCAATTCGGCTGTCATTTGTTTGTACAAGTTAAGTTAGTTAAGTTAATCAATTAATTACTCTATTTTTGTTCGATATTACATTATTGACCATAACATTACATTGTCCGCAGGTTTTCCCAAAAGGCTATTGGTAGCTACATCCGTCATAGTAATAATCGCCATGTGTCTCGTTCCGGCCGACGGACGCTCGATGGAGCATAGACGACGTCATCAAAGACAACCAGAGAACATGGCACAACTAACCAAAGACATGTCAGCATCGTTGAAACGACCAAAAAATCCCAGCGTTGAACTATTCAAGAACGCAACTAGGAAAATCACGAAGAAACTACGCAACACGAAGAGGTTCTTTGATCAGGAACGAAGGATCCTGAATGAGACTAGAGAGTACCGGGACGGTATGCCCGACTGGTTACCAACGGTCAACTTCGTCGATATACACTTCCACGACTACAGGTCGTTCCGCAAGCCTGGTGCTTCGATAACAGAACGAAAGGTAATTATTTACATCATTGAAACCATTATTTTAACACTTTTAAATTTTTGATTTAGGTAGGATTCTTTTAAATATCACAAACATTGATACATTATCTAGGTCTAGAACGTGATTTATAAGTAATTGTCTTAAATTCAACCTAAATACTGCAATATTTGGAGCAAAGGCTTAAACACTGACAGTGTAATTATTATGGCCGATCATTTCACATCGCGAGGGTGTGGTGGTCCATCCCATCAGCCTTTTTGTTTTCCGTTCAATGTTTTTACATAATTTTTAATTTATTTTTGCCTTATTTGAGACAAAGGATCCCCGTGTACATTAGCCCGCTCGAGGCTGGCCGCAGCATCTTAAATGAGGTTCCGCCGAGCCAAATTACATGTGGCCGGACCCTGTACCGCGTTTATTTACTTCACGTTGTACTTAAGGGTAATAACTAGAAGTGCAAACCCTTAATTTTCATCGCCGCGTTCAGCTTAACGATTGGCGTAACTTTTAAACCACTATAACCCCTAACAACAATAGATTGCTAAATTAAATAACTTCACTTCGACACACCGAAAGCAATTTTGACACAGGAGTGTTATTATTACAAATTGTTAGTACTTAAAAGGGCATAATTTGCACTCGTACTCCTCGCCTGTTCAGTTTATTAATTATATGCAAGAAGACGACAAGCTCATAATTCATAACCAATTAAAAATGAGCTCACGGCTGACCGTTCGCTTTGTGAAACTAGTTTAAACGCTCAGTAAGGAGGTTCCAGTGTTGATGGTGGCTCACAAATCAGAAGCTTTTGTTTAGTCTCAGTTGGAGAGGAGCAAGCGGTTCCAGTTAAACGTTTCAAAGAAATTTGCATAGATGGCCAGCACCCGATTCTGAGCTACACACGCGATCTTGAATTGAAACTTTAATAACGAAACTACTGTGATGTAACGTATTTCTTTGGAAAATGATTGGAATGGCTAAGAAATGCATTTGTAAATCATTAAGATGTTTTTAGCAGCTTTAAATTGAAAAAGGACTTAAGGACAAAAACACTGGTTGTAATAACACCCTCATAGCTGGGCTCGGGTCTCTTCTCATAGCCGAGGAAGGCCTGGAGCATACTTCACCACGCTGTTCCAATACAGGTTGTTGCAGCAGCGATTTAATAACTACTACATAAGTACATAAAATATGTACTTACCTATAAATTCTCAAAATCTCACCAAATGTATTGAGTGCCATAAATCATATTTTACTTAAAAAAGAAAAACCAGCAACCTCTTACATTCATCACGAAACCTTTTTGGGCAATAAAGCAAGTAATCTAACACAAATATGCAAATGAAACAAACAATCCAAATGTATTTATAGTTTCAATTGTACTTACCGCCCCCGTTCACGTAAATCTAAAATCCACAAGCGTTTTGTAACGGATCTTCCGAAGCTTTTATTGTTTACCGAACACACATCTGGACCGCGCGACTTTCTATTAAATATTCATATTGGACACCCACTAATTAGTACACAAAAGTTAATGCGACACGAGACAATGAGTTGTGTATTCAAAGTGTCAGATGTCCTTACACATTAGGGCGACCTTATCGTGAAGCGAGCCATCCACTAAGTTATTTTCTAACACTGCAGTGCGGACTCGCCTGTATCCATGTCAATGAATATTAAATATGTGTATGTCTCGACAATTCGTCAATGCACGGCCACTTAAGAAATTTAAATATTTGACGTTGGGCAAAGGAAAGCGTTAGAATTCAAGTGATCTCAGCTTCGTTCGGCTCTTAGTTGACTTACGAACAATTTAAAAATTAAATACTGCTCAAATGAGACGTTAAAACGGCGAGCAGACGGTAAAGAGTAACGTGGACATACCTCGTTTAAATACGTAATTATTTAAGTAATGTTAATGACGTGTGTTTTGTAAATTTAAACAAAATCAAAGAAGAGCTTTTAATACCTTCAAAGAAAATGTTTATTATTAGCGTTATTTAACGCAAAAATAAATGGATTACAATTTTTTATTTTATTTGGATGAAATTAAAGTGATTTAATTATTGTTACATCTAAGTAGATTTGCTAAAATTTCACCGATACTAGTAGCTACACAAATATTTAAATTTATTTTGTTATTTCAAATAACACTTTAACTGTAATCCATAAGGTTATATTTTGAATAAAGGTAGGTACGTAAAGATAAATGTGTGTCGCAAAGAGCAAAGGGCATACCGGCATTCCACTGTATTAGCACGAACGCTTTCATGGTGACAGAGCGGGCTAAAGCGGTCGCTCCGTACGTTTAGTGTTTGTTCAGTATTTACGATTTAACAAAACAACACGAAATGTTAAAAACACATTATTTGTCCAAGTGAGACGAATGTGAACTTACGATTCCGGCACGGTGCGTTTGTCTCCAACACGTTCCTTAGACTAGCTCGCGTTTGAGGCAATGTACGCCTCATTGTCGGGCTTTCAGTGTTAATACTTCGCCATATTTACTCGCAGAGGACTCGCTTTTATTATCGTACTCGAAGATTTCTTTGCGCGTCCCTTTTCACAATGCCAGGGGCCCGCGCAGCACGCAATGCCTCTACATTGCTTTTATTAACCGTAATAGTTTAACAATTTTGATGTTCGATTTTTTCCCTTTACATTACTGCCAATGTCAAGCCATTTTATGACAAATCCATTAGCCATCCACGTTTAAAAATAGAACGTTCTAACTGAACTAGAATGAGTGAATCAAAAGGAATGTACGCTCCGGAAGTAAACGTAGGTCAAGACAAATTCGTAACTATTACAAGTCTTATCACTATAACTCTTCCGAATATAAACATATCGTACTTTTACAAGGAATATCGTATACCTACTGTCTATACAAAAAATAGGAAATATGTTATTTAAATACTTAATTCACCTCTGACGCATAGCACTCAGTAGCGTATTGTGGAAAAATAGTTATTAGTTACTAGTTAATTTTGCGGAAATAAGCAGTTTATTGGCTTAACTTTCCGTTGTATAAACGTTAGCTGTTCGCGATTACGTACAGTGACTCACTCACTCACGACCACTTCAGAAGAATTTCATAATGTCTGCGACAAAATAATGATTTGGCTCACAAATTGTATATTAATTGCTAGTGGCGCTGTAATCTGATGTTCCCGGAATAATAACGAACGCTCTCGTGAATGAGATGAGTTCATTCATTACAACCGTTTCAGTACAAATAGTTTTCCTGAAGCATTAGTCACCGTACACATAGTATTACTCAATGTTTATTGATGACACGACTGAAACGTAACTATGACTGAATTACAGTAATGTTATGAGTCTAGTCGATAACGCCAGTGATATAACCTATCATGCGCAACGAAAAAAGCGTCATACAAAGAATTTTTCGTTACAATAAGTAAATCACTTAAGAAGATAAGTAAAAAACATAAAGGTTATTTATACAAATAAAATCGTTTACTTTATTCTTCAAAATGAAAAGGTGTCCAAAAGCATTACGAGTGACGTTCAAAATGTTTGCGAGATCAAAAGAATAATCCGTCGGAGGCCCATTATCGCGATGTTTTGATTCAGCCCATAGTTAGACGGGCCCACTTAAAAACATTTATTTTAGTAAGACAATGAGGGATCTGTTACAATTGTTGCAAGCTTTGCTCTCGAGGTGAACCGGATCGCGTGATGTTATATTTATATCTTAATGCGTATCCATAACGTTTATAAAAACACCAGTTGGACCTGCTGTCTCGTATTGTCCTAGGACCTATACATCTATTGAGTAAAGAAAATATTCTTTTAATAAAGAAAACTTGCGAGTAGAGTTGCCACTGTAACCAATGTTTCAACACAAAATAATAGTCATTATTATCGTTATTTTAATATCTACTCGTAATGGATTGAATTCACCTCAAAGTCTAGTATATTTTTGAGCTGCTTGCTTTATGTAGATGGTTATTATAAGTACCAATAAGATAGGTACATTAGTTTTACATCATTAGTAATACCTACTTCTTTTAAAACTTACTAAAGTTTAGTAATATCTTTATGTTAATATCAAAACTTATTGTAATATATGTACACAGTGTCTCCATAGAAATGAAAAAACTCCATGAAAACATTTAAAACAGTGAGAGACCCAACTAAATAATGTAGGTGTAACTTATACTGCGAATTAAATAAGACCCAAGATGTTTCAAGACATGAAAATTAGTCTTAATTTACTATAGAAACATGTGGTACTACGAGTTTTTCTCGTTTATACAACACTCTATCGACTAATCAATTATAATTGTTTAACTCACAGCCTGGTATTATACAGAACAATTACCTATTTCTATAACTACTTAGGTACAAGAAAATTAAGCTTTTCTTCTAAATATTTCAGTAACCTCCAGTGCCTATATAATAATAGCTAACCAATAATTTACGATTATTAAAGCGGCCTACCTAGTTCGTCAAATAATACTTATTTATATTTCCATTGTGGATCGATAATAATACTAAATTAACTCAACAGACAACTTTTGATATTAAGTAAAGACAATGAGTTAGGTCGTAGGTTTATCTATAATAGTTATAGGTATTTATTCCATAGACAACATCTGCAACCTTTACGGGAGCCTTTAGACCTTTAAATGATTCAATATCTATTTTAAGCTAAGCGACAAAGAGTGAATATTGAAAATCTATTTTGAAATATATATCCATAAAATTATTGATTGCTATGAAGGGAATTTCAATAAACATAACGTAGCAAGATAAATTTGACCTTAAAATTTAATTATTTTGACAGTGGAGATAAATTTGTTTAATAACTTGCTTAATCGTAAAGAACATATCGTAGCTACCTTTTATACTTAAACAAACAAAATATGTATATAATTTCGGACAAGGCTCACCTAAAGAGTTAGCCCGTTCGACGCAATATGTGAATAGTTTTAGAATAATGCCATATGAACAGCTTTACCGATCACAAATGCTTATGGATTATGCAGCCTCGACACAAATTAGCGTTGTCGTAAAGTATTCATGATATAAAGGCGATATTAATTCACACGTACCTATCTTCGGTCCCTATACCTTGCGGTCACAAACTTCTTATCACTCACATCATATTATTTAGCAAAACATCGTTTTAAGTTACTATTTATTCGAGTGGAAAATTACCTAGTAGTTTTTAAATTAAAATGTTAATTTGATATGTAGCATCAAACTTAAATCTTTCTCTTTTGTTTCAGTTTACGTATCTAATGCCGAAACTCTACAAGTCGTTAAAAGAGTACGAGGTTATCTTCAAACGGCTGAGCAACGTCCAAGTTGTATTCCCAGACGATCCGTTCAATAACTATAGAGTTATAAGGCAAAAACTAATTGAAGACACGCGGCATCGGCTGTACAGTACAATCGCGGAAATATCAGAGAACATGTATTCTGTTAACATGAGAATACCTCCCTTTGACGAGAATCGGATGAAACTGGACTCTCTCGAGATGAAGGTTGACGCAACACAGTGCATCAAGAACGACTATATAGCTCTTAGAGGGTACGGTAATCTCCTAAATAACTGGTACTCCGAATTCAGGTGTCCAAGAAATAAGAAAAACACGAAAAAGTGCAAGGAGTTCGAAGCTAAACTCGACATGAAGAGAGGAAATAGACGTCACAGGAACAAAGCTAACCATTCTTTAATGAGTTGAGAATTATGTAACTATGTACTTATTCATGAAAATCTGTTCTCGAACTAAGTATTTATTCCATTACTAATGTATTGTCGCTTTTGTACTTATTTATTTTAGGATTTTTAAGTGTACGCTCTCTTGGACTCGCGAGATGTCAAACATTTTGAATCGCATGACGAGACATAGTTTGTCGATTAAGTAATGGGTACTTTCTCTGTGATATTTAGTATTCTGTAGGTGTTAATTGTTAATTTATTGAAAGATTTAGGTTATAAGTTGTTGTCGTAAGTTCCTCTGCCCTCTATTTTGTAATTGTTCCTTTCTTCGCTTTATCTGTTGTACAGAAATCTATGACAAATATTTATTTACCTACTTATTTCTTTTAATTTCTTGAATCTATGGTCTAATCTTCTAGCATGAGTGTTAACCTATAATGTATTTTAATCTCAACTAGTATTACTAGAAGGCAATATTGCCATTTTAGGAAAGAAAGACTTTTTAGCCTATTTAATTTGTACTTACCTATTTATAATAACTAGATTTAGGTCTTTTGAAATCTGTGCCGTTAGTTTTTTAAAAAACAAATGAACTGATACCATGTGAGTTTTACCGACAGAATGTAAATAGTTTTGTATTATTTTTACCAATAATAATAATTTGTTATTACTATGGAAAAATGAGTACAGACTTAAGAATTAAAATGAAATTAAATTATTGTATGACTAAATTATATTTTTATTTACTATCACCTTTACCTATCTTTAAGTTGGTATCTACAAAAAGACAAAGAAATCTGGATTCTGCAAGTTGTAATTTTATCCTGTGCTATAGAAACACACCATAAAAAGGAGAAACCACCTAGATTTTTATAACCCGTACGAAAATGAACATAAAGACACAGTTCAGCAAGAAGTACAAATTCCTATTGCAAACTTTTAAGTAACGATAAGTAGGGTGGGAACCTACATTATATTTTATTATGTCATA
>DWBH01000256.1:0-13950 GCA_018230765.1 Ernsta delagoae
CGGGGACGTTCTGAAAAAAGGCCTGGTGAAAAGTAGGTACTCTAAACCGACGTGCGTGCATGAAAAGAATAATGAATATGGAGGAAGCGAGTGGAAGGAACGAGTGCAAGTGGAAGGAGATAGTCTCTGCCTACTCCGTTGGGAACGAGGCGTGACAATATGTATGTATGTTGAGAGGACTGTATATTTGATGGTAAGTATGGTCGCTGGGTGAGGTAGTAGTACACCGACGAAATAATAAGGACAGAAAGCACTTTCAACAACTGTATTTATTAATGAAATAAAATTAATAGACGGTCGGATGAGGTAAAATTAATACACGTCCGCACTGCACCAAGTACGGTGGAAGAGAGCGAGAGACACGGGGGTGGAAGTAGAAATTTATATATATTTTAATGTTTTTTTTAAATGTTGGAGATTCCAACAAAACAATTATACAAATGTAATAGACACTTCATTAGGTTAGTAAGCACAATTGAATTATTTTGCTCATTCCATATAATTTCCACACATTAAGGTACTTCAGCAAAACCATTATGAATAGAACGCTTACGATATCAGTGGGGCTTTTAGCGTTATTACATTAATTACCTGACGAGATTGCAGAATCCATTCACACAGAGTGTATTCATTAAAGAAGTTACTTAAGTAAGTGCACAAAACGTACCTATGCGAAGGCGGTGAATTTGAATCTTAAGTCTCAAGACTTTTAGCCAGTGTAGCTTGTAGTGCCGGCTTACTGCAATTCGGTGTGGTTACTGCATTATTCGGTTGCTATTTACCTAATTGTTCGTATATGCTCTAATGTTATGTATATCAATGCTTTGTGCCGGCTTTTGTGATATATTTTTTGTTAGGACTGTATAGAAATAAAAACATAACGCTTTACCCTCCGCTTGTTATGTCATATTTTTCGCCCAGGCTGTGGTGGCCAAAAAGGCCCAGGACCGGCCGGAAAGGAATCTAGGACCCTTTAAATGGTGTTATGATTATCACTATACCACACAGGTATCTAATACCATTTGGTTAATAATTATGATATATATTTTCAATTAAAATTTGGACATAACTGATGTTATGTAAGTATGCGGTATTTAAGAATAAATATCGACAATAGTCCTGAAGTACAGCTACAGATCCCTTTGGCCACACTTAAAACACGAAAAATGATAGCATTTCAGTTCGCTTAAAATAGTGTAATAATAATAATTGTAGTGTAATATTTCCAACGAAAAAGCAATTAAGCAACCATAAGCACCGCAGCAGCACTCGAAACGCAACATAAAACAAAATTGTTTTAAATAAACAGAAGCTCAAAACATATGTTAACAAACGAGACCGCTACGGTTCAACTTGGCGTACACTAGGCAACGGGGGTAAACTACAAGTTCAAAACTTTCTGTACGCGAAAACAGCACGTATTACATCCTGGGAAGAGCGACAAAAGCGTAAACACGCGTCGTCGACACGAAGTTTACTTGCGTGTGTAATACGAGAACAAACTTGGGGTATCTGTTTTAGTTTAGTCCATTTTTTTGAATGCTTCTCTATTGACTATGAAAGAAAACAGTTTGGAATGAAAGTCGATATAAAAAATTAGAGCGATGTCTAGTGACTATTGCCTCTGTTGTTGCATAATGGAGGTCACTGTCCATTATGTGTTAAGTGTTCCACTGAGTCGGTTGTTGCAGCTTATGGACGATTATCTCGGACGGGTTATTGAAGTAATTAATATTTCGAAAAGATCATTAGATGACTCTTTTATAATGATGTGATGGGGAGGGTTGCCACGGTATGTGACTATGAGGTGAAACTGGTCGTGGTTATGCACTGGGTAGACATAAGTCAGTCATGACATGACACTGTCCTCGTATTATATAAACAGCAAAGCAAGAAAGTTGAATTCGTCATTTGTAATCAATCATACCTAGATGAGCTAAAGACTAAAAAGAACTGATTTAGTGAGATAAATTCAAATCTACCTTTGCGTAACACTATGGAAAAGTAACTAATTACAAGAAGTAAATAGTAAAAGTAAGTAGTAAAATAGGACTGTAGTAATAATTGTTTACTATCGTGTTATTAAGTTATGTACAAGATTATAATTTCATAGTTGTCGTCACTGTAGAATAACATAAAATTATTTAAATAATGTTCTACAGAGAAATGTTTCGGATAAACCAACACAGCTTATTGCAGCTGACACACATTTAATTAACACAATTAAAATGTATGATTATATGTAAATAATAAAATGTATAATAATATGGTTGGTGATAATAAATATTTGTTGGATTTGACTTCAAATATAAAACCAGTGGACCACGCGTCGAAAATTACGAACCAGTTTTATATAAAGAAACCCTCAGCCACGTAGTAACAGTGTATTTTCTTTGTGCCATTGTTAGGGGCAGGACATAAATGAATTACAATAATGTTAGCTTAAACAGGGTCAAATAGTGATCAAAGAGTGAAGGCAATGTTTGTTATTTTTTTATTAGTTGCCAGTATCATTATAAAAAGATGAGGAAGTCTTGGTGTGCTTAGAGCCCATTAAGACTAGTATATTTAATTTTCAAACATTGTGTTCCATTTTGCTGTTTTAGTCATTACAAGAACTTTTGTTTTAAGAATCAGCTATACACAGCTTTTGACAAGGTATAGAAGTATAAAGACAGAGTTAAACAAACCTTTCTTTATTTATTATACATGCGTCTTTTTTATTTTCTTATTATCATAATAATATGATATTTGACAATTTTGTAAAAGCAAAACAGTGTGAACTCATGTCTCGTCTAGGCAAAATTCTACATTCTAATGTTTTGTTTGGACAACATTTAACACTACAAAATGTTCCCATTCGAGTCTTATAAGCAAAACGCCAACAAACGTGTACTGTATTTAACTTGTACCACATTTTCTGAATAGGATATACATATACTTACATGTATTTAATTTACTTTGGTTTTAGGCAGTAAGTTCTCCAAAGGACTGCTTCGTTAGCAACATTCATTGTTAATATCATTCCTGGTTCTTATTTGCTGTTCCGTTTGAGCGTTTTATTTGGAATAATTTCGTATTTGTCACGTGTGTGAGCCAAATGTATATGTATCAGCATTATGAAAAATTTCAAGATCTGGCTTTGTAATATTTACCTACTTAGATTTAATTATCTTTCTTTGAGACTTATTTATCGTGACATAAGACAAATAGTCTTAAACTCTAACAAAGTTTCTTGTACTGTACATATCTAACTGAGGTAGCTAATGTTTTAGCATTGAGTAAATCTTGGGATACAACTAAATCTTTCTTAGGTTGTTTTTATTTTTATTATCACGAGACTTAGATTTTTGATTTGTATTATATAAGCGTACAATCTTATTAACCTAAATTCATCCAATTATCGATTCATACCAAAAAAATCGATTATTGCACACACAGTATTATTATCTAATTAATATTTCTTCTGTAAAATCACCAAAAACTGTCTTAGCGATGATTATAATATCTTCAAATTCAGACTAAGAATTTCCTTTAAGCTGTTAGCACCCTCTTCATCAGAATGATATGAAAGCTTTAATTATATCCATCTCTGCGTACGTAACTACATACGTACGTAGAAGTACTCATACCCGGTAATTTGCATAGCTTACGCTTTGAAGTTGACTTCGTTTAATTATTATTTGAATTTTGATGAACGTGCGACATGCAGTATTGTTATGCCGTCGCTGCTCCAGTTAATGTAAATTTGGATTCCGCTTTCGGGAAGATGGGTATATCTTCGCAAACTTCGTTAAACCTGCTGTAAGTTGTATATGCAGGAGTGTAGGTACTAGCAGTCGACCTAAATATAGCCAATATTTAAAAGTAAAAGGAATAATTATGTTTATTTTCAAATATACATTTAAGGTTCCTATTAATATAGTCTTAAAATTAAGTATACATATATATATCTTGAGTGCAAAATAATTAGAAAAATTAAACACATATGAAAGCAATACATAAATGCTTTACTCGTATAAATTGATATCTGTGACTGATTTCTAATAAAATCCATTAAAAATTGGACTTCAGTTCAGTGCCATTGTCAATAACTTCGTCAATATCAATCTAAATTAAAGATTCCATTCCATTCAAGTTGATTTGGTTCAAGTAATAATAGAGATCCGAGTTGAAAACGGAGTACTTTTAAAAATTTTCAATATTTCCTCTACCTATCGCTATCGCGTAGGTTTTTTGTTTCGCTTGAAGTTGAAGAAAGGTTGGATGGCTTCACCGCGACTAGATAGCACTCTCCCGAATGAGTTTGTCGAGAGAAAAGAACGAGTAAAGCCGTTTATAAAAATAACGTTTCTGTTTCATAAATCGTTTTTGTTGAATTAGAAATTATAGCTCTTTTGCTTTCATAAACAGAACTTAGACAGATCGTATGATGTTATTCTATACAGGACTCAAGCTATAATTCAATCTTGAATTGTATTATAGATACCCAGCGATAATATTAGATTAAGTCACATATTCAATTTTTGTTGTGTTGTTAAATCAAATTAGTATTGTCTGTAGATAATACAAATGATTCGAATTTCAAAAAGTGTTCCACAAAATACAAATAAGTTCCTATCGCCATATTACGCTTTAAGTGCTTCGAAAATGGGACACGTCATTGGAACCTCTAACGTTATTTCCTAACAGAATTTTGAAATCCGAAAGAAAATAAAAGACAGGTTTTAGTTTCAAATTGCTTGGTAATTAAATATTTTTATTTTTGCATCTTACTTACGTGAATTTCGTATTTATATATAAACTTTTTTCTTTTTTACACAAAAAATGTTTAGGGCAAGGATTAGATAGAGAGTACAAAATGCAATATTAAGTATTAAATTTCCTAATAAATAATTTATAATAAGATAATTCGTTATATAAAGTCAAAAATTAAATCAATCCAAAAATCACATGAATTACCTAAGTTTTGAAACATTATTCAATAAATGACTAAAGTAGTAAAATGGTTAAAATTATGTAATTTTCTTAACATATTCGCTTTATACCCTAAGGCAGTTCTCCTTGTTATCAATTCTGTGCTTCGACAGCCAATTAACGATTCCCTTTTGATTTTCATATCCGATTTTTAATGTCGACTTTGATTGCGTGTTTTGCAAAATAATTGTTGTGTGAGCGACTTCCTGTTCTACGATTGAAATTCAAATTAATTTCGGTTAAATACCCACTGATTAATAAATAACGTCTTACACACCCCTCATTAGGATTCTGTGTCGTGGTTGCCATGGATACAAAGATTTACCCACCCCACATAAGTATAAAGATTTACAAACCCAGACCAAGAACAGTAATTTAAATAATACAAATGTCTGCCTCGCTTAGCTTCGAACCAAGGTCTCAAATGATGCAGATTTGCAACCACCACACCATACGTCATAAGCATTATTGAATTCAACATAGTAGGTACAAATGTGTGAAAAGCGATAAATATTCCCAAGCCGCACTTTCAGTTAGCTTCACACGAAATTGCGCCTTGATGTTTAGGGTGAGGTTGAAAAATATTAAAAAAGTTGTGTGAACGCCCCGGGGCTGTTTACTAAACTTTGGTTCATGCATGCTTACTTTTAGCAAATTTGTTTGACAGAGCAACTTTGTAGATACAAGTTGACTTTAGTAAGTTATGACGGCCGGGTAGGAAGGGTTCGACCACGGAACAGAGAGATAACATAACATGAAGTGCCCGTGTACTGCGGCTAGTTCGAAAACAATCTTGATTGCATGTCACAACAACTAACCAATTGCAATTTGAGTAGAATATGCTGATAGTGGCATCTAATATCGCATAAATCCCTCTTTGGATACGAAATTCAGCTACATCAAACAATATCGTGATTGTCATGTTACATGTCACAATATCCAACTTATAACAATTGACTCGCATAGGCCTATACCTACTGTCATCCAATATCGCATAATAATATGCACAAAAGTGACGTGTAGGCGGCTATCTATACTAAACATACACTATCAGAATATCTGAGATTTATCTTTTAGACCAATTTGACACATGAATTATAGAGTAGTCTAGTAAATCATAGCACGAAGCGCCCATTTCAATGGCAGCGAGGCGCCAATGTAAATAAGACAGTATAATTAATCTGTAATTAACTGTTATGGCAGATTGCGAACATAACGTGATATACGAGTTCGTATGACGACGGATGTGAGCTTCACTCTGTGAAGATACAATTATAAATACATGCTGAAATGTATAAGTGAACTTCCTTACTAATTATTATGATCCTTCTTTAAGGCAAGATTATAAAAGCTCGTTTTTTAAGATTACTATGAACGTTTTATAATTAACTAATAAGGTTCAAAATGAGAGGCCTGGTTAGTGATATGAATAGAAAATTAACAACGAGAAGAATGCAAACTTGGGACTTACCTATTATGGTGGTGCTAGTTGACGTTGGGTTCATCAATATTTTTGGACAACAATTGAACCAAAAATTAAGGGCTAAGAAATTCCAAATACTATTTTTTTATATGAAAAATTTAGCAATCCCTAGATGAGAAAGATTTTAAAAGTTCTTCCCGTCGTATCATGTAGTCTCGAACAAAATTTCTTTGAAAACAAACTTTATACTTACCCAACATTATCAGTATAGATCTTTTCTTGCACTTGTGCTCTACGATACAGTAAGGCAGTTCAAATATTCATCTACCGTAGACTGAATTTATTATAAATCTCGCAAACTTCTCCAGTTTGTGAGTTAAATGCGTTAGGTATAGTTTACAACTCTGGGGATCCATTTTTAATAACTTTGGCTGTCTTCGTTCATTAAGATCATGAATCAAGAAAAACTTTCTTTAGCTGTATCCTGGGACCGAGGTTATGGTGCTTAGAAATTTTCTTTATCGATGCCACGGCTTGATAATGATAAAAATTTCACTTAATAAAAATTTCGCTAGATGAGAGACTATCCGTGACGCCCTTTTTAGACTGTGAAAATAGAAATACGGCGGGTAGGTACTGTGTAAATGCAATAGTTATATACGTCATATCGTCGTAATGTAAACAAACAAAATAATAATGATCTTACATTTTGTTAAATTAAAAAATGGGGCGACCGCGCCATCTAGCGTGTAGTACAGCAATTACATTCTTAACAGAATTCAATAGATGTCGTTGTATGCCAATACACAAATTAAATAGGTTATTAAGATGTCCTCTCGTTATTGTATGATGCATTGTAACATGATATTCGTATTTCTAAACTAGAATATCGAGACAAACACTTAATTACTTAACTAAGCGTTTATTTAAGAACAACTATTAAAATAAATTAACAGCTCAGTACAATATATCAATTAAATTTGCGCCATTACAGCTCACTTTACTTCATACATTGATTGTACAGTCAAGTCCTAAGCAAACATTCAAACCCATATATTATATACCTGCACCAGTCCTTTTATAAGTATTTGAATAAATTAATTATTGTAACTATTGAATTTGCCTGAACAATGAGACTAAGGTACAAAGGGAAATTTTCATTCATTTCACATGATTTTTTAAAAATAACATTTAGTTTATTAATCTACTGCTAATTTAGTTTCATATTGCGTAGCCGATGGTCGTACCGATTTCATCATACATACGATTGGAAGGACAGCGGGGCCTTCAGAAGCAGAATATAATAACGTTTGCGTAAAGAAGTGAAGAAAAGACAGAAGGGTCTGAATATTTTTCCTATATTATGTCTATGTCACTTGAGACAAGACCTATATTATGTCTACTGGAAATCTTAGAAGCATAACTGTTTTTTTTTTCAATAATAAAACCACATGTGCTTACATGTTAAGGCCTTTTTGTTTTCTAAAGTCACCGATATACCCAGAGATTAAAGTGATTATTGAATTTAAGGACTAATAGGTGTACTTTACTAGTCTTACAAGCAAGTTGTGTCGCGGAAATATTAAAATTATGTCTTATGTTCTATGTTCTATTACTTACGTTTCGATATCGTTTGCAGCGATATCTATTTCATGATCAGCGGCCAAAACGCCTCGTCCGTTGAAAGCAGAGAAATATTCTGAAACAAGATAAGATAGCTTAAGTCAAATAAATCCCAGATTTTTTAAACAAACGCATTCAAACCTTTACTTGTCTTAGGAACAAACATAATTTGTTGTATTTTATACTATTGTACTTTGTACTTATAAAGTAATTGGGACAAGGATGTAGTCGACATTTAGAATACTGCGTAGGTTTAATCTGATTAAAACAACTTCAACATAATTATACCAAATTATAACCGACCGAACATGTTTTAACAAATGTGAAAAAACTACATACGCATTCCAAAGCTACTTGAATGTAACTGGTATGAGAATTAGTCCTATTCTGTTGGCTACACAAAAAAAAGTAAAAAAGTAACAATAGACTCCACGGACCTACTAAATCATTCGTGGTCTACATAATACTTCCCCAGTCGGAATCGACTATGACAAACGATGATCATTCATCACTTCCAAATTTGAATTCGAGTAACGCACGCAACGGTCGCCTACTTCCATTTACAAACTGACCAATGGCTATTCTGGAGTGACCATCGATCATTGATCTCAAATCGGGACACCTTAACTTTAAAGCATTCTTAATTTCTTTAACTTGAAGTGCAATGATTTGTTCTAATGACGATCTGTTTAAGAAATTCAAATTGGGCTTAAGGGATAAACAATAAATAATCAGCAATTTTAAGTCCATAACAAAACTTGTTGAAAGATACGCAGTTTGCAGTAACTTTTCAAATTAACTCTCATTAAACACATAGAATAAAACTTCCTTTTAATTCTAAAGTATTATGTATTAAAAATATACTTCGTGAACAAATTCTAAAACGTAAGTTCATATTCACAATACCTATACCTATATTTCAACTTAGAGAAAGTGTTGGGAATCGTCAACGTTATATTGAGGTCAAAACCAGTTGCAAGTTGCAAGCTAACTTCCAATACTAACTCGCAAATCCACTACCTTTCTAGTGCAAACAACCTGACTATGACATAAGTGACGCAACATGTTTTATTAACCGGTATCACTATACGGAAACACAATGCGGTTGACGTGATAGCTGCTTTGGATAAAACTGCTCAATTTGCATATGATTTAGGTTTCATTTTTATTCCCCGCGTGTCATTCCCAACAATTACCGCATCGGCAATCAGATAAAGTTTTTATGCGCTACAAGAGCTGTTTCTATGTAACCACCGAATATAAAATGTTACGCAGTATTTCGACAACAAAAACAAGTAGCTACATTGATATTCATTTTATACAAAAAGGCATAACATTTGTAAATGGTTTTTTTAACGCAAAGCATAAAATATAGATTTCTTTATAATGTACCTATGTATATTATAGCTCTCTATAGATGCGTATCTATAAAATCTCGAAATTTCTAATAACTGATAACCAAAAGCTCGCCCATAACTAGGTAGGAAGGTTATTTCTGACCCCGGTCTAGCCGTAAGCATTATGATGTCTTGGCATCGAACGAATAGATTATTTTACCCGCCAAATATTTTAATTAAGGCGGATAAACAATAAAATATTAACAATATCCAATAGTTTGTTAATATAAGCGAAGCTAGCGCTCAGTCCACTTATAGATCGTCAAATATTTTAAATTAAAAAAAACTAGTTATCTATACACTACACAATACAATAATTCCAACGTCCTACAGAACATTGTGAATGGCAAATGTCTAAGGAAAAAAGGCGTGAAGGTCACAGCTTATACTAATCGCATTCTAATAGCAAGTTCATTGCCGCCGGCCCGCGCCGCTCATCGAAGGCTTTCTCGCAAATTAACGACCGATATTAATCAGGAAATTTTTCGCGCCATCCACCCACAGTTTCGTTGGCTGAATCTACGAAGGTATTCATCTTCAGTTCTTACCTATAACCATTTCTATAGCCAAATAAGCTCAGCCGGCGAAATTGGTACGCCTTAGAATTTTTGACATCAGCAGCGGCACCTACCACGCCCAATTGTGAATCTAAATCATTCTCGAACCCACTTAAACACACACAAAGTTTCATCAAAGTCGGTCCAGCCATTTAGGAGGAGTTCAATGACTAACACACGTACAGAAGATTTATCCATAGACTAAGAAGAATTGCACTGCACCTCCGACACAGGACATGCTGTGACGTATTATTTAATAAGTCAACATAACAGCACTCTATTCGTATGGCTTGAAAGTAACATTTTTTTTTGTCAAATTTATGTTAGTTTTCATAACTACTTTATGAGAATTTCATACCTCGCTATTTCATAATTTCATCGCCGGTTCACGAGCGTTTATTGCTCGCTATTCGCTAACATTTTTTTATTTACATTTGTACATTATGATTTATGACGCGTTATTTTGACTTTAACGCTTCATAAATTCCAATAACATACATATTTATAACTAAAAATGTTCTAAGGTGAGCATTCTGTGAATAAATGTTAGTAAAATAACGTTTCCTCCAATTTAATAAAATCTATCCAAATTTAATAAAAAAAAGTCTATATATTTGTTATCTAAACTTATGTATCATCATTGTACTTAAACCTTATACCTATAACCCAGCTATATCTATAGAAAATGATTAATGGAGATTTTTTTAAATTTATTATTTAGATTGAAACATTTTTTATTTACTTATAATATTAAAAAATACCTTTATACAGCTGTTATCGCGAAAAGCAAGCCACTATCCATCAAGTTTAACTCAAACTTCATATTAACAGCACCTGATGCCTGCAAGCTCATTAATCACCTTCCGTTTGAAACCATGTTTTTAAAGCAACGTTTTCGTCGTTTAGTTAATTCGAGATAATAAATTGTATGCAAGAGAATGCTTGTATTATTTTAAAACAGAAAATACAAACCAGTGAGTATATATTATATTTTATTATTTATTTAATAATTTAGTTTTTTTTCTCTATTTCTTTCTAATTTCTTGTCTATTGTAATGTTAGTATAGTTAACATACTTTGATTAATTGAATTTTTAGAATAATATTATCGTAAGGTGTAACTTTGGGACGATCCATGCAGCATGCTATTATGTCAATGACCTTGGAGGGTACAAAGAATATCAACAGTAGTAACACAGTCACATTGTTGGTATTCCCCTATCATAACCGAATATTATAATAATTATTATAACCCTTTTAAAAGAAACAAAATTATTTCAATATTAAAACGATCAATATCTTCAAACGTCAAATTGAATGAGTGAAGACTGAACTCAAAAACTGACTGACGGCTCGGCCTTGAAGGGACCTCATAGTCATTATCACGACATTAAGTAGGCTATCAGTTGGGTCGGTAAGGACTTAGGGTTCAGGGTAGTTAAGGGTGATGTGCAAAGATGAGATCATTTAGATGTTCGCAGCAGGACACTTTACAAGTTTTGTCCGTTGGCTAAAGTTATAAGTAAATACCATGTACTTACCTACATATAGTAATTAACACTGTACGAACTATATTTGTACATAGACTAGCATGGAACTCCAATTTTGTCTTATGGAAAATAAAAATGAAAATTTGGAAAAGAATCACGTTTACTTAAGATTTCACCTTCGAATGAAACTTATTCTATGCGTCTATACGCATAGGCTACTGCGATTTTTCACATATCTCAATTTAACATACCTACTAACTTTCGCTTTTATAAGCCTATCAAAATATCCTTACTATTAGTAAATACTACCTTAATATTAGTATCAACTACTAGCAAAATATTATATATCAGATCACATATCAGAATAACAGATCAGTTATATGAAATCCAAGCACTTTATCAAGTAACGCGATTTACTTACGCTTTGTATGCAATTATACAGTTCAAAGTGGAGCATGGAATTCCTTTTAAATAATATTTGAATATACTCTCACCAGTACAATAAATCTCACTTAACTTATTATTATTATAAAATAATTAATGTCAATCTGTTAAATTGCATCCATAGCTTTTCTTCTTTCTAATAATACAAAGCAACGCAGACACACAGAAAGACTAACCATAAGATCTACTCGGTAAGTATTATATAAAGATGAATGGTATGTAACTCAACGGGAATGAACAAGTTGAAAACAGTAAGAATATCTGCAAAAACCTTAATAATCCTACTCCAATGCTCACAATTACGTTGGTGAGACCTAAGAAGATTAAAAGATAGACGTATGATAATAAACTGCGTGAAAATAATACCTCTTAACATGAATTATAACTTAATTAACGAGTTTCATACACCCAGTGATGAGCAGATACGCTGACTTAAAACGATTTGTTACTACGGAATACATTTACATAATTGGAATCGAGGAAACGGACTAGCAAAATAAAATTTGTTTATCAACAAAATCCCAGGCTCACGCTTTGCCTCTAGATAATTCGAGGTTTACACGGAAGAGAGAGACACAGCATTATATTGATGGAAGTGCCCTTACCCTCCACTATGAGACTGAAGCTTGTCAAGTGTGTCGATATATGTGACGTTGACATAATAATATACATATAATGATTGGTTGACAAGAAGAAGTAGTGCAATTTTTACCAATCAGCATTTAAGTTCTTTGCCACGTTACAACACTCAGCCAACAGAAAGTGCACTAGGTCTCCAGCGACAGACTAGTGGTTTGATTGGTTTGCTTTATGGCATATGTCCTTACACTTAACTCGCTTATCCGCGGAGGTTTAGTATCGGGGATCTCATCAGACTTCCATCCACTCAGCTGTATTGAAAAGTCGGTACTTGGTCCATTCGATTGTGGATCTTTGGCAAATTGCGGAAAAAAGAGTCTGGTTGCAATAAGCTCTCGGCATACTGAATAAAATATTACTTGGTACACAAAATACTTTCGTTGAGTAGAAGAAATTACTTTTTATGTAATGTGCGCATTCCGACATAAAAGTTACACAAGGAGGACACACCAGTAGTAGATGTTAAATTATCATTAAAATTTATCGTTCCCTTATAAATTACAAAAACAAGTAAGTAATATTTACCTAAAATAGGACGTAAAACAAGTCACAATATCAAAGTAGGTACTGTACATTTGACAGGAGTCAGGAACAATACGCCAACGATGGAGCATCAAAATATTCTCCTAATGAAAAAGGCAGTAATAATCCCCGAAGCAAATCTGGCGTATGCAAATACATTTACGTGATGAGGGTCCAATTTTATTTGAACCCGACACCTGTCGCCGACAATGCGATTGAACGAATGTTTGCACGTTAATTAAGCTTGATACTATGGACGATGTTGTCTTAGGACTTAATTTGGGACCAGGGACCGTATGGGGATAATGAGCGCGGTGTTGGCCAAACCTTTTTCATTTTCATAATGGCTGATTTGGGTTTGTAATACGCGAGTAATGTAGAGTGTAGTGGTAGTATTAGTTTTCGAAGCATTTTTTTGGGAGTCAGGAGTAGGATTAATAGGATTTTTTTGTGTAGGGCATTAGTTGTATTATAGATTTACAAGCGAATAGGGACGGTTTAAAATTAACTACATATCTGCAACCTGGCAGGCGTGGAGGGGTACTGGATGTAAAGGCTCTGTTAGTTTCCCAGACCCCCTCCGCTGGAGTGCCGCTTGGGTTTTAGTGGGTATACCAGGGGGACTATCACACAGGGAGGGGGGAGTCCCACATCCACCCTTCGCCCCTGGCTTGAAGGGATGCATAACGCATTTCCCTAGCAAAACCAAAAAAAGGGATGGGGCGCAGGATGGGGAAAGCCGAATGAAGAATATGTAGCGCTAAAAACAGAGTGCACCATTTTTGATGATTTGAGTCACTATGCTTCGGCAACAACACGTATAAAGCTACATACATACATACATATTGTCACGCCTCGTTCCCAACGGAGTAGGCAGAG
>DWBH01000257.1:0-13906 GCA_018230765.1 Ernsta delagoae
AAACCGGAAGAAACGATGATATGATGAGAAAAAATCGAGTTCAATTATGCTAGTAAGATGTACCTACAATTGATTGAAACAATAGAACAACGTAGATACATAAAGTAGTGACGTATCGAAACATGTGGTTGAATAATGATTGTATGTAAATGCCTTGTTAGGATTCCAACTAAATATTGAACGTGCGAGTTGAGAGGAAAACATCGTTCGCCGTGAACATAATATTTAAATCAATGTATGTACCTACTATATAATATCTATACTTACTTACAATGTATTTTAGAATCAGAAAAATAGTGTGCTTTTACTTAAATATATCTCTTCAAGTGTTCAAAGATTATTATTAATAATGTTTATGTTAGAAGGTATTTTGTATTTGAAACTTGAAGACCATAAGAGTGAATAAGGGCGCGCGCGCCACCTGCACCCTTCTCTATAACCGGTCAAGCAGGTTCTAAAAGGATTGCTAATACTTTGCCATTTCTACTTATCATGTTTTTTATTACCATTGGGATTTTATAACTGCGCAGTAATTGCCAGGACATATGCCATATAATGAGCACGTTTATAAGTGTATCTAACTATACTGATGATTTGTTTACTTTTAGCGATCAAAAAACATACAAAGAGACAAATGAAAAAATGTAATTGCTTTTGTTTGTAATAACATTTCTTTTGTTTGTAATAACATTTCTTTAGTAGGTATTCATACAATCCCTTTTAAGTAATCATAAAATCAATGGCACATTGTGATATTCCTCATTTTACAATTTGCATAGCATAATACAATGTCTGCGAGGTTTCTTATTACCTAAACACCAAAGATTTAATAACAATTATCGATGCTCTATCACAACACAATGAATGATGAAAGTATTATTGTTTGAACACGGCTTAGTGAATTTGAAGATCTTGCATTCAAAAGAGAAAGTCATTGGTGCGAAGACAATACGGTCGTACGAGAATAATTATTTCATACTCGATTCTCGATATCTCGACAGTGATAAGACCAAAGAGCATTAAAGGAACTCATAAGTATTTTGGTTGTACATTCCGATATAATGTCCGAGCGTACAATCAAAATCGTGATGTCAGATCTGTCTATTGTGTTGGTTGTAGTTTAAAGTCCATATTGGGCTAAGTCATCGCGTCGATAAAATCGAATCGAACATTTACAAGATGGCCGTGGTCGGTCCAGTGAGTGCGCAGCGTCGTCGTCGTCACGAGCCGTGCCCGTGCGCCGATGTAGGCGTCAACTTTCTCTTAACGGGACCTAGTGCCCCCTCCTTCCCCTCTATGCGCTTCGTCGCTGCCGACCGCGACGACTCATCTGCACAATCACCATGGCGTTAACGAGCTTTTACCACGCTATTGAGTAATATTTTTATATCACCAATTCTCACGCACGATTGATCGTGATAACTTGTGTGTGTAGGCATTTTCATCCGTAAACCAACGTGAACGTTTGGATTTTTACAGTCGATTGTTGGACTTTCGGAAATGATAATGATAAGAATATATTAGCAACGTCATAATACCTGTCATCCGTTTATCTGTCTATTGATCATCATGAGAAAAGTTAACCTTTAAACAGCCTATAAATAACTTTGATACTATCAATCACGCTAATCCAACAAACGTAACTGATAATATTTTCCATTTAATACTTTGTGCTCGACATAAAAGTAAAGAAAGTGTCTGGCGTCGGTCCAAATACATAAATATACTCTGTTCTAAGAAACTGCATTGATCTACTACACACACAAACGAATTTGCGAGCCAGCCAAATTACGTGTCTCTGTTGTTACATTAATAAGTTTCACTGCGTCGGTTGGTGAGGGGCGATTTATGTTGATTGCCAATGATAGAAGCAAGTTCATTACGAGACGGACACAATCATTAATCAATCTGTTCTTGTCTGTTTCTAACGTCACAAATGTATTGATTTCCTTTCACGATAAAAAAGGCATCTATTGTACATTTGAAAGCTCGAGCACAAAGCGTGAAGGTAACAAAAAGCTACTGCACAAAAAGGTTGGACGCGGCCTCGCCTCGTCGCCGCGCAGCGCGCCGCGCCGGTGCGGTTGTGCGCACCACTTGCATTATTTCACTGTATAAAACGAAGAGCACATGTGTGGCAGATGTTCGGGGTTCCTTTTTTCAAATATGTTATTACGGCTCCGGCCCCGCTCCCTCACCCCGGACCGCCTCCCCGGTGAGCAGTCAGTGACCTCTTTTTAGAATCGGGTGGCACTGTGACTTTGTTTTTGACCTGTTTCTTTAATTGAGATCTACGTTTCGTCGCCCGCCTCATTTGCCGAACGTTTCGTCATTTTTCGTATCTAAATAAAACGGCCCCTCTTTTTAACTTAATTCAATGCCTGAGACGGCTTGCGCAACTTTTCTTCAGCATTGTGACTATTAATAAGCCTTTGCGTGAGCAAACACGTGTTGCGCCCTGTGGATCGGGCGCGAGGGTTGATTAGATGTTCGAGCAAGTCAAGTTTAAAGTGGATTTTTCAAGGTTAATGTGCTCCTACAGCTGTGTTTTTTTAGACGTGACTCACGATAATAATTACCTATTAAAAAAGAAAAGAAGGTCATGTCTCTTTTTAAAAGTGGAAAATTAACGAAAGAAAGTTCAATATATTCAGTAGGTGCTTATATAATTTTAAGGTTAAGCGTAATTAAGGCGCTTTCATTGAGGAAACTGAAACACTAAAAAACATTAAAAACTGGTTTATTTATTGAAATTAATCTATGCTTGACTGGATATTTTAGTATCAGTCCATCTTATTAGAGCCATCAACGAATTGCATAACCGCTGAGCGACAAAATTGCCAAGTTCAATGCTCTCAAATCGTTTAGCGAAGCTATCACAGACGAGACGCAACAAACGCAAAATAACCATTTCGCCTGCAGCAAAAATGTCGAAATATTTACAACGCCGGAGGTTTTTTGTTTCTCTTTCAAACTTGCCGTCGCAATTTAAAAGATTATTCAGCAACCGAAGTTGATCTTTAGTCGCGCCGTCTACATTTCATTTCAGTTTGACTTTTAACTTCTGCTTGCGTGAATTCAACCGATTCTTAGTGGAATGTTTTCTGTGCTGAATCGTGCGTTTCTTTAATCGTATCTACTAAACTAAATAGTAAAAGCAGAAAAGTAAATCAAACTTTACGTTTCCGGATTTCTAGTTTACTGAAATACCTACCTACCTACATTCAAGTCAAGTTATTTTATTGGTCCGTATTGGATTCGACAATTCGTACTTAAACTGATTTTTCCTAAAATTTTAACGACGATCAATAACACAATAATTCGCAAGCAGCTTTTAGGTACTTGTTCCTTCAAACATTAATAAATAATTGGAAGTTTGTCGATACCAAGAAATCATTTCTGTGTCTATAGGGAATGTTATTAGCAAGCGCTGGAAATTGGGCCCATTATGGGCGGTTCGATCGAACGTTACAAAGGGTCGCTGTCGGCTGCGCGCAGGTATACGATACGATAGAGTTTCGTGTTTTTGCCTCTCCGTTCGCGCACAATATATCGTGTAATTTATTCCTTTCTTCATTTAACGCGCCCACATACCTTTCAGTTGTCTGTCTGTGGCAGCTCGGCATGTCGTTTACTTCTCGCTTATGTATCAGAGTGGTTTCAAAACCGGTTAGTCGCTATCAGAGCTCCCGTCTCGCTCGATTTCTTCTTCCGCTACGCCGGACCGGACGGTGAAGCGATTCATCAATTATTTATACCCGCTTGAATTTTAAAAGGGGTATTTATGCTCAGTTCGAGTGCTATCGTCTTCGCATCATAACTGTATCTAATGCAAATTCAGTAAGTGGAGTTATGATCGGATTTCAGTCGTTCAAAAAAAAATGGAATTTCTAAAAAGCTTATTGATTTGACCGATTTTAAACAATAAGTCCAACATCAGTATCTAACTTATACTGTGTACGATATCTATCTCAAAAACTACATGAATTTGTAATGTTCGTATAGTATGAGTTTTTCTCGCAATAACAACATTATTTACATAATTTTACTGAATTATAATTAACGTGTTATAATAAACTTCCAACGGTCGTAAATTTATATTAAAATTATTATAGAAATCATTTCAATCTTACATTTGTTCACACGAATACCAACGTAAATTGCGCTTGATTAACTTGATCATAAATCCGAGCCCAGCGATGGAGTTAGCGATGGACGCAACCGCTTCTCGCGCTGTGTTTACGAAAACCGTAGAATTTAATCGAGTGCGCATTAATATTTGTAAACAGGCTCACCGGGAGAGACGTGCGTGGTTCCTAAAATACATCAAACAGGAATTGAACCCGCGCCAACTGGTGTGCGTAGACACCTACTCGCACGCCCCTCGTAAACTTCTCACTATACGACATCTCATTTTATTCTCGTTCAAGCCTTTTATGTTACTCGTAGTTTAATTTATGACTGAAATAAGAGCGACTTCGCGCGCTCACTGATTTCTATTGCGAAAAGTTATTTGAGCGTTTGTTGTGAGAGATTACGATTGACGAAACGAACAAATGTATGTAAATCGGTAATATAGACTACTATTTGAATTTTATGCACTTTTTATTATATGTATCTTATTTCGTTATAAAGTTGTACTTACTATAGGTACAAGCTATGAAATGTTTCATAAATTTAATGTTCAAAATTTTAATCCACTATTAGTTTATGCATACACCTTATGATTTTTTTTCACTAGGAAATCATAAGATTTTCATTATTGTCTAGCAATCCCATTCTAGCATTTAATATCTATCGACTGTTTAGTACTAAATTAACCTTGTAGGCGTTGCCGTCTACACACGGCAAACTCATTTATTTATTGCGCAACATTATTTGTACAATTGCTTATACAGTAAATACATAAAGTACATACATACATATATTATTCTCTCTACCAGCAACATGTTACATTCTTAACATCTTTATGGTTCGCGTTTATGTAAATATTGATATTAAAATGTTCACATTGTCGCTAGAAATATGAGTTACAGGTAAAGTATAGGCGTGCGTCATACTCATCATGCATGTTTTGAATGTTGGGTAACTATGTATGTATATAATCAAGTACCTATGATTTATCGTGTACGTGTACGTGTATTGTAATATATGTACATGTATATCTCTTCTCTTTACATTATGTTGATGCTGACTGATGTTTAGGAACTTTTAACGTATAGTTTCTTTGAGAAATAGAAATTGTAATAAAATCAATATTAAATTAATGCCTATTACAATATATCGCTTACCAAATATTCGTAAGTTTATCGAAGAAAATAACAACGGAGTAGGCAGTTGTTTGTTGCAATACAAGTTCACACCTAAAAAATTTTATATTAAGATAAAAGTAGTTTGGAAGAATCGGAAAGTTTGTATATTTATGTTGGAATTAGAAATTGAATGCCAGCTAAATGCGGATTGCGGATGTGAATTGAAATGGTCTGCATCATGTTCGATAGGATTATTTTTACTCGCCTCTTGTGCGACCTATTTTTTATCTCACTTATGTGATGCGTTGCAGCGGGTGTCGGAATAATTTAACACTATTAATGTATCTATGAAACTGTTTTTACTGAAACGGTTTCGGTTACACAATGTGCATTTCTGACAATTCCCTATCCTGTTTACGTTAAGTATTTGGAACATTACATTGCATTTAAAAGTTTAAAATAATATTGCGGCCATTGTAAGTAGACTAAAGTATACAAGCGGATATTGCTACATACCACGTATGGGCTGAAACATACGCAAGATGTAGGTATATAGGTAGTTTATTTTGAGACAATTGCGTAAACACATGTGGTATATGTCGTCCTCGACATTTATTTTGAATGTGATCTTACAATATTGTTGTGTTAACAATAGGCAAGTTGATTTTTTAACGAAAAATAACCACTTAAATATATGCAACATTCTATAAAAATGTAACTTGTACTTAAAATAAGCATTTTGTGGTTCCGTTAATTCTAAAAATCATGGTCTATTAACTTTTCAGGCTAATAGAATATTTAGTTAACCCAGTTAAATCAACCAGCCTATTTAATAAGTCGTAAATCGTGCAATCCAAAAATTGATGAAAAGCAACACTACGCTAATGCATTGTATCTGTGCGGCGTCGTGTAACCGGTTCTAAACTTCTCAGCTCGTTACTCGTTCCGCTTGTCGACTTCGAGGAAACCAACAGTTGTTTGTTTGTTTGTTTCCATCTACATTCTTCGCACGCCCGCTATCGCCCACCATGCTACAACTAGGTACGCGATTTAATAATGAAACGTCAACATTGTCAACTAATACCACTGTAATCAGTATGCCTGCTCAACTAGTTTTGTAATATCGGTATTCACGTTAATTAGAACCAACTCTAATCGTAACCCAAGCTACTTGTCAGATTCGCTTTTCTTTGTTGCTTTTTTTTATTAAAAACGTGTCAGATTTATGAACGGATAGCTGTTTAATTTTATTCAAAGAGTAGAGCGCGCCTGCGCCGTATCACCGGTTATAATTTATTTATTTGTACCGACGGATGCGTGCGTGGTGCGTGCCTATTTGCGTCTGAGCGACCCGAAAGAAGGTTATTCGCGCGTGCGTTTACACAAACGAGAAACATTTAAAGTAAAAAGAGTTAAACGAACCCCGCGGGCATTAATCAACGTTGTCGGTAACCGTAACCGTCTCCGGGGGATTAGCCGGCGAGATATTCTATTCTTTGGTCGTAATTAATAGCTTTTGGCAAATGAACGCTGCGGACGCACACAAATAGGTTTCGAGACGGTACACTGCCGTTGTGTAATAAGATAATTAATACGCGCAATGAGGAACAATGTAGGTCCGTAGGAAACGTTCGTTTTAAGCGGCTGCAATGTATATGTACATAGATACACGTATAGATACAAGCGTTGTATTGTATGTAAGCAGATATTATGCGCGACCCACGCGCGTGTAAAGCAGGCCAACGGCCTTTGTGAAGTGAGGTGTATAGTGTACGAGTAGAACTGAGATGGGTGTCAGCGATATACGCCTAGGAACTAGCGATACCGAGCATTGCCGACATAACAATATGAATGATAGAGCGCTCGAATTACATCCGTGGGCCGACATTCAAACGGTAATACGGTATTCGAAACTTGCCTCATGCCTATATAGCTACTTACTTTGTTGTTCATCTAACTAACTATACAGCTCTCAGCACTTATCTATCGAGACTGGAGGTATTAAATTAGACGAGTCAAGAACCTCGGCGTTTAATTAAGTATGAGTTATGAGATGAGCGCCCACCGAATCAAGGCAATAGCTTCTACGTTTCTGAATCGTTCTAGCATTAATTTGTTTCAAGTTAATTTATAATCAATAATTTATTATATGAATATTTAGGGGACATGATGTCATTCATAATGTCCATGTACATATATGTATAATAAATAAACATATGGGTATATCATATGTCAAAATAAATTAGGAAATTAATATTATCATTCCTGATATAGTTTGTATATTAAACAAACTATAAGAAAGTTTTCATTAAGTAAGTATTGGAACGGTGTTATAGTTTCATTTCGATAAGCCAGTAGGGTTAATTAAATTAACGATTGCAAACTGGTTTCATCAACGAAAGGGCTGTCAGTTGCGAGGCCTTGTTTTGACTTTTAGTTATTAAAAACATTGGGTTGTTATCTGAAAGGTTAATGATTATGAATTCTGAGACATTGTCAAGTTAAATTGTAAGATTTATTAAAACGCAATAAAGCATTTGTTTTTACTATATTATTATTGAACATTTGCCTAATATATTTTCAACTCTGACTGTGAAGAACAGAATGAGATGGTTAGGAGATACTTATCTTTAATGATTCTACCAATAAAATTTTATGCGAACGCTCAAACCTGTTACAGCATTGAACTAGCGCCTATTTGATACATAGTTTACAATCGATTGAAAATTCGCTCGACACATCGATTTGCATTGTGTCAAGGCTGTAAAGTAGACTTACCTTACGTTATTAACCTTCGATTATTGTGTATTTTACTATTAATTTACTTTAATAATAAAAATAATTAACTATTTTAATTATTATCTCGTAATTTTTAATTTTTTTGCCGAGCATGTCAAAAGGAAATAGGAAGAACTAGTTTTGATAAAACAAATTGCCGTAGATAACTGCCGTTATGAGAATTAGCAACTAGCAACAGATAGGTACTTAACATAAAAACTGGAATAAGTCAAGTACAGCGTACAATATATTTAATCAATGAATTGTCAGCAATTCTTATCTACCAATAAAACAGAGCCATACCAGTGAAATATAACTTTAAAGTGACTATAAGTAAACGTTTCCAATGAATTGCACAAATGTCGGTGTCTAGAGTGTAGATTAGTTATAATGTGGGTTGAGAAAGTGAAGGCACAATAGCGTCTGCTGAATACGAAGGTGGTTCCACTACTCGACTCCGGCCCATTGGTTGCGCAACAAATCGTCTATGGATAAGTAGAGTGCGGACGTCAGGCCGTCACGCGCTGCGACTTGACGTGAATAAAAAAACTCCACGACAAACATACCGAGATCCCTCGGTCAGTCAATTACCGGACACGAAAGAAGCGACCTATTGAACTATCAGAGATCTCCTTTGATTGGTCACGAAGCGGCCATTAAAGAACAAAAATGGACGAATAAACGCGCGAGCAACAGAACCATTGGGACGTGAAAACGAAACTATCACGATCGTAAATCGCGCTACTGTAAATGTAAAGGAATGCTACCTTACTGCCGTCGCTCTGGCCTACATAAAACTTGTCGATTTTCGCATGATAGCGTTGGCCTTGCCGTTTTAACCGAACTGGCATTTAAATTGCATGTATCGCGATCGAATTGAGCTCGTGCAGTTTACTGAACGTAACCGGTACGTAATTAATAAAATACAATTCAACAATTCTTTGGCGCAGTCGTTAGCCAAGGCGGTTAATGAGCCGAGTACGTATCTGATCCGACAAACGCATTCACTTCAGCCACTGGGCGACATCAACAGTAAGTAACAAATCAACTGTCTACATTGAAGCTGAGCAAATAAAGTAGTTCAATGGGTTGGTAATGCATGATTTTTCATAATTTCCAAATTAAGTTGTGGTTAGAATTGGCTTATTTAAAGTAAAGAACTACGTTATAGTAGTCTTTTTTATATGTAAGTAATCTAAAATAAATATGAATTTTAATAGCGGAGAAATAAGAATGCGACAAACGTTGAGATCACCGATCAATCAGAGTTAATCGTAAATCGTAATAAATACAATCAAACTTTCATATTACCTATGTCTGTCTGTATACGAGTATAGGAATGCAAATGATAATTTTATTTCGCTGTCTTGGAAATTAGAATTGCTGACTATCACGTCTGTAATAGGTATCTTAAATGCTTTTGTCATTACATTCACGATTTAATTTTGCACTTTTGAGTAGGAGGCATATCTGAATAAATGCAGAATTTGCGAATTTGCAGAATGAACGAAAGTTATGAAAACCCACATTACAAAAAAGTGAATCTTACAGTTTATTTTCTTTGCAAAGTAGACCTTATTAGCATCTCAATTACAAAAACCTGTTTTTATTTATTCGATTATATATAATGTATAATATAATACTTAATATATTGTATTTAACAAAGAAAACTTCGGGTCATTCGTTTAAGTATAATAATTAAGGTTCACCCTCCGAATGCCTCCGAACCCTCATATCTTACATCAATGTTTTCCTTTGTACATGAATAAAAATAAAAGGCAAAGGGAGAGAGAGAGGGTTGACAGGCATTCTTGTGTGTTCGCCACAACAGAAGGGTTGATATGGCATTTCTCTGTAAACGTTCGTCACGTTCACATTTTATATACCACCTGTAAAAGACCAATCACGGGATTTTGAGCTCTAGGTATTACTATTATTTGAGTTTGAAATAAGAAAATTTTATGGAATTATGCTTGAAACACAATGTGAGTCAGCTGTGTTGTTCGTTCCGCGTATCGCATTTAATCCACGCGGACGAAGATGTGGATTGGATAGTTCACATTCTTGATTTCTTATGAAGTGTAACCTGATTCTCGGTCAAACTAATAATAATGTTGAAGTTAATCTAAACCTTATTAAGACGGTATGATTATTTCCGCCATGTGCAAAGCCGCAGGATTGAATGATTGACATTCAACATTACTTAAACAAAGAAGCAATGGAATGTAAGAATGCACCAAAAAACAAATACATAAAATTTTGCAGAACTATGAAAAAATCAGCTGCTCCGAGGGAGTAGTCTCCCGGGTGAGAATAAATAATACACGAAGATAAATAGGGGATGTTTGGCTCAGTAGGTTATCGTTGCTATGGAGACGCCGTGAGCCTGGGAGCGGAAGCTCGACCGTTATTAAATTAAACAGACAGGAACTCGATGGTATTAAAAAATGTTTGACATTTAAACGGTATCTATTTGCTGTGTTTTATCAGAGCTTACCGTATCTTATTCGACTCGTTTGTTTGTCGTCGTTATCAGCATATATAGGCCGCGAACAAGCAAATATTCACCGTCAAGAACAGGTGATGAAAAATGTAGTTTTTATTATTTGCTTTAACAACTATAAAAAACTTACCAAAGTTTTACCCTCCGACCTACGTAGCCTTGGTCATTGATGACGATCACACTTAAAAATGTAAGGGAGAGGCTGGCTGTACATACATTTATTTCGAACAAACATAATCGCTTGATTTTGACGTCCCAGCGTGGCCTTCGTCTTCCACCTGCGCAAAATTCATTACATTCTCGACACTTACGACTTTGCTTCTATTAAATCTCCTTTTTATATTCCGTCCTTTACAAATCTGGTCCGTGGTAGCGACACTGAAGACGTAAACAGACTACGATTGTGGGTGGCGATCCGCCTTCCACTTCCCCCCGACTCACCCCACGGCGCCTAAATCATGACATTTTCCTTTTGACGCCATTCACAGTTCAATAATATTTCAGCGGCAAGACACTCAAAATTAAATGTTCTTTGTAACGGCTCCATTTTATGAGCTGTGTGCATTATGAAATTCGCAATTTACTGCTTTGCTGAAATTCTGCTGTATGAAGGTATTAAATTTTACTTTGTAGGTACAGAAGTGTTAAAGAATGTCTGTTGTGGAATTTTTATGAAACGTTTTCAGGAATTTTGCAACTGTTATTTAAATTACGTATTACTTTATTTTATGTTAATACTTTTGTAGTACGGGGAAATATTTTATATTAATGAGCCTACGTATATACATATGTATATAATTATATATATATTTTTTGACTTTTACAATGTAGACAAATTAAGATGTTTGAGAATTTCCATGCATTTCCACAGAAAGGAAGAACGAAAGTGGTGGACCCATTTAAATATTATGTAGACTCTTGGCAAACGCGGGACTGCGGCACTGCTATCTATACCTACTGTATTTTAAAACGGTTATGCACATTTCGCTAGATATCCGATAACGTCAGGCAACGTAACGTGTCGAAACATTGCTTGGCGGGTGTCCAAATTACTGAACAGTAGGTTGGCTGCAGTTTGTAAGGAAAACCCTTGATAACTTGCAGTTAAGCGTTAATAACGGAGGGCTTAATGCGGATGTTTTGAATAGGCTCGACGGAGGGGCGTAGGTACTCAACTACTCATCCTTCCCTGTCTGACATCGTTAGAGATTTTGGCTACTTTGCTTGCCTAACATGAATGTCTCACCCCGGCCACTAAAGTGGTCATTACTTTTTATAGTAGTTAAAGGTATATAAATAATATAAAAAAAACAGTTTCTTTAGCAATCAAATTGTAAAGTCATGGTCATAGAAACTTGAAAACAGCTTGCAAATGCAAACGTTATAAATATAGGTATAAAGAACACGGGTTTTAACTACTTATGTTATAAATTAACAGAGCGTCTGTCAATTTGAAAGAATGGAGTAAAAAAAGTTAAACACATGCGATGTGAAAACAGTACTTAGTGTTAGAGCCTCGAGAGTTTTTCTCAGCAACAATGGAGTCATTGTGCTGGTTGATTTGATTAGCGAATTAAGGTTCATGGGGCGTCGACGACGTCGTGGCGACCGATCACGACTCGCCGATCTCACGCCAATGTCTTCCCAAGAACGCTTCTCTGTGCTCTCTGCAAACTGCTGCGATAACAGATAACATTACATAATATGTATGTATGTATAAAACAATAACCTTAACAATACAGCACATACACATATATGTATATGTTTGGTATACAATGTTCAACTTCGTATGTTTGTGACATCAGAATATTCATTAACGTCTCCTAGTGTTAATCTCACATATTTGAGTTTTGTGTGTTTACGAGTTTCCATATTAATGCTGCTTGCTCAAGTGAATATTAATTAGATTCGATGTTTATTATGCCTTTACATTTATATACTGTTTTGTTAAATGATCCGAGTTTAAAACGATAGGTGTTAGCCGTATGTTGTAGCTAAGCAGATTGTTCACTCGGGCTATTTTTACCAATGCAGCATTGGCATAAAAAGTGCTTACTGTATCGAACAATGGATCTCTCGACGACAGGAAGTACGGCTGCAACGCTCGCAGCTGTTTCGCATGAAGCGTACGTAAGCGTACAAAGCGTTACAAATGCCTCTGATATTCAATAAATCGACGATTCGTAAACACAGATTGTCACAGTACACCCTTTGTCTCCTATCGAACGTAAATCTTCATTATATATTGGTATCTCTGTGCATGTGCTAAAATTGTAGGAAGATATACATACATATTGTGTACATACAAATGGATAGGTATTTTGTGGCGCGTTACGAAGTTGGTGCAGACGGGTGGGTGGCCGGGTGTTGTGCGCGGCTCAATAATTCCTAGTTCATGGTTACGCATAGTGAGTGCACGTGATCGTGTGTTAGCTGAGGCCTGCGGTTGCGAGCAGACGGATGGGCGCGGTATTTCATTTCATATTATTACAGTTCTCCGCTCAGGGCGGGATACTTTCATCCGTAATGAGCGCGCCGCCGTAGGCTTCGACCGCAACGTATCAGCACAAAATAAAGAGAGCTCGCTCTGAGGGAACAACGTCGTTCTGTTCGACTTAAAAGGAATGTTCTCTGCCTTTGATATACTATGCTTTAAGCCTTTACCTTTCGTACCGTACCTATTATTCGAGTCTCATTCTGGTGGTCGTGCTTGATTCTTATTAATTAAAATCAACCAACAAATAATATGTAGGTACTTAACATACTTACATAAGAGTACGTTCGTACAAAAGATAAAAGACACGTTTTATCAAATCCCAACACGTATTGTTGCATTAAGTATGTAGGTAAATTACATATTGATAAAATGTAGTTAGCAATGAAATATAAAAGGTAGCCAGTTCTGTTTCAGAATTTTTAATAGCACGGCAATATCGTGATGCATATATGACGTGTTCCGAGATGAGACCAAAGACTTTTCATTACACAGTCGGTACAATAGCTCCATAACTGTGCGTGAGAATAGCGCGCGATAGACATTTTACCAACTATTTATAAAATGTACCTATTACAGCGCTTAACGCTCTATTAACTCTGTCAGTATTGCCGGTAACAATAGAAACTAATAATGATCATTTTGTATTAATTGCACATCGCATGCTCAAATGGACGGTACGCTTTGCATGCACTTAATAGAAGTGAGTGGCTTTAATGATCGTCACATTTGGCCGATCGAGCGGAACGGAAACAAAAGGAATCATGTCTAAACTGTTTTGTTTAAGCAGAAGAAGATACCTAATGAAGGTGCGATGTTCGTGTTGTGATGGCGGAGATCGTAAGGTTGCATTAATATTCTGGATGCGCGCGCCCTGAG